>MJUU01044298.1:5536-52535 GCA_002080025.1 Modiolus philippinarum | reverse complement strand
CCCCCCCCCCCCAAAATCAAATGGTCCGTGCCTTAAAAGAAGTGAAAAGGGCCGAAAAACATGTAAAAAATAAAAGTTTTCGTTAGATCTTGGAAATTTGTAGAATGATAGAAAAACATTAAGTTGTAATGAATCTTTTTTTATTTTTTCAATCAGAGCCCAACTTCCACTATAATGAGCAAAAAACCGCAAAATCAGACAAAATTATCAGAGAAGTCTGAATTTAATAGAAATCATAGTTCAGTGTGTGTGCATCTATTTCATGATTCAAATCAAGTTGCAAGACCATTTTCTTCCATTCATAGACAGGAACAGTATTTTGCACAGTGTGCATTTTTAAGTTTACATGCTCAAAATGCATACCGTGTAAATTTACACATGTGCAAATATACATTTACACTTGCCCCTGACCTCATGCAAATTTACATCCTTTATTAAGTTTACACATATATGCAGTTGCGTTTACATGCAATAGTTGCAAACCAGTGCAAATTGCATACCTATGTAAAAATACACATGTGTGAAAATTGTGCATGTAAATGCGGCTTTAACCCCACCTATATGTAAATATACCTGTTTTTTTTTCAATCAGCTTAATTTCAAAACTATTAAATACAAACACCGTTAGCTATACATCAATATACAAATATGACACTTTGCTGAAAAATTCTGCTAAATTGATTGAATTTTCTTACATTCATGTAATTTTGAATTCTCATCATTCAGAATAGCTTAACTTTCGATATTTCGACATGTCGACATTTCCGGAGCATATGATGTCACTCTTGTTTTTTGAGAGTTTACGCTGTTAGTGCTTAAGTTTTTTGTGTTGTATATTTAATGTTCGTGTGTATTGTGGGCATGTGATGTCTTTAGTCTCTGTCTCAGTCTGGTGTTCTTGCTTTTGCCTTGTCTCTGGACTTTGATTTGTGTACTCTTGTGCTTTGTTCCTTCGGTATTCTACTGCCGTTGTCGTCCATTATTTTTTTACACGAATTCTGTGGTGAAAGTAAGCTGAAAGCAAAATTGTTATTCGTACTCACATACCTTTTCTAAAGTCATTTGTAAGTCCAGTGAAAGCAGAACCACTAGGTATATATGTCTTCATGTTATCAAAACTACATTTCTTTATAATTTCTTCTATCAACTCGTTAGTGTAAGGTACTTCTAAAAATTTTGCTAGCTTTTTCAGTTGATTCCTCGTATCCTACAATAGAAATTTAAAGTACATAGACATTATTATAGAGATAGCGGTGATTTATCGAGTTTCCTCAGTTGAGTAAATGTCATATTGTCACCGGTGAAAAAAAAGCATTTCTGGTCACCGGATGACGTCTTAATGAAGCGACGTCACAATATCTCTTCAAATCAAGTAAACAACTGGCGTATTGAAACAATCTTATTAAAATAAGTTCTATAAATTGTTCCTTACACTCACTGCATTAAAGAAGTGAGTGTAAGGAACAATATACCCTTTCACGATAACTGCGGTCCTACGATTTCGAGTGGAAAATAATAACAGTTCCCGCAAAAATGACGTCGTTGGACAATTAATCAAGACGTCACATACATTATGACGTTGCATTTTACCCACTCAAAGGCATATGAGCGCATGTACAAAATTCAGGACCGCAGTTATCGTGAAAGGGTCTATTTGTAGATATAATTTTAATTAGATTGGTATTGAAATGAAAAACAATCTACATCTAAAATCTCGGTTTTTGAGTAGAAAATCTATATAATAAAAAGCATAACTAATCGACCATCATGAATATCAATAAAAATGTCACTCGTGTCGATCAACGCAGAGGATTAAACTCGTAACGGAACAAACGGCATATCCTACCATTGTTTCTGCGCATTTTGTTTTTGAGCTTGTCTGTTTTGTAATTCCTTTATGACGTCGCACACTTCCCGGGAGATCGACGTCACTGACGTTATTGTCATGTTGGTTGCTAGACGTCATGAAAAACAACATTGGCCTAAAATCGGCCCACTGGCACTCAACGTAGTATTTACTGATCGGCCCAAAATCGGCCCATGGAAAGGAAAACGTTAAGGTTTTGTAATTCATTTATGACGTTGTAGTTTCGGGTAGTTGGAGGTTCAATTTATGTTCTAACAGTAAAAGGACACATTCCAATTATACGCTATGCAGACCACTTCATTAAATAGTTTGCCGAGAGATTTATTTAAAGACAATGTCAATTTCAAAGAAAACATTTTCAATTTATCTTGAAACTTGTGTAAAAATAAATAATGTCAAATGAATTTAGGGAAAATGCCTTTCATTTAGGTTTTACACCTTTTGATTGTTTCCACATTCACAACGCCAGCAGAAATTGAAAATAAGCAAAGGAAATAAAATAAGATAAAATTCATTTTGCAAAACGATGAAAGGCTTCTAACGTCTATAAGGTAAATATAGCGATTGGTCTTATTTTACCCAATAGACCCTTTCACGATAACTGCGGTCCTGAATTTTGCACATGCGCTCATATGCCTTTGAGTGGGTAAATTGCAACGTCATAATAAACGTGACGTCTTGATCAATTGTCCTACGACGTCATTTTTGCGGGAACTGTTCCACTCAAAATCGCAGGACCGCAGTTATCGTGAAAGGGTCTATTGGGTTTCATACTTTTTATGGCCCGTAAACATACGTTTTTGCTAGTTTGTGCACACAATATAGCAATTAAAGGGAAACATAATTACATGTACCTGGCTACATTTCATTACATATTCCTACAAAAATATAATGCAATTATGATTATATACTGGGATTCAAATTCAGAAAAATTTCTATGGATGTCAAGAAAAACCCGCCATTGGATTCCCGCCATTTTCGGTCTTTACATGTTTTTACAAATATCTGTTTCCCTCATCCGGTGACCCTATTATTTTAATTGCTTAATCCGTACAGGAGGTTAGTCCCTATCTTATGTGAAAATATTATCAAATTATCATATTTGAATTTTTTGCGATCAGCAATTTTGTCGTATTGTGAGTACCTGACAAAAATGGCGGGAACTTGAAAATTTTGCCGTTTATACCAAAACTTGCATATTTTTTTATTTTGTTGTAACATATTATTTTTCTACACACCATGAAGCGTTTGAAATAAATTTAGTATCGTTCGAAACCAACAATATAGTGAAAATGTAGGCCATATAGTATATATTCAATACCTTCAAAACAGGTAAATAAAGATGACGTCATAGCTCTAAAACTAGGCCAGTGACCCCAATTTTTTTTTTTCGCTTAATTTAAAGCTTTTATCGTTAATATTGTACAAAAGGAATATCAAGAAGATATCATATTGGTATTTGAATAGTAGGATATGGCGCAAAAAACATATAACCTTCGGAAATCACTAAACCAAAATCAAATCGCCTAAAAACAGCAAAGTCTGAGGTTGGTACCTAAGGTACCATCCTCGACATGGAAAGTGGGGTATTTTCTGCATATTTATCATACTTGTTTTATTGCGCAACACAGATGTCGTTGAAATTTCCTACAGATTTATTTCCACTGATATGCTTTTTCGGTGCAATATAAAAGGCAAAGCCGGGGATGAATCCGTTACCTACGTTTGTACCCGTAGGCATTGAGACTTTACCACCCTTTAGCACCACTGTACAGCCTTTGGCTACGCCTCAGGCTGCACAGAAATTCTTCAGGGTGGTACAATCTTAATGCCTACGGGTAAAAACGTAGGTAACTGATAGTGTCGGATACGGAGGAGGTACATATTTGGGATCGGACGCCGGAACTGTCACTTGAAAGCTTGTTCTTTATGACGTCGCGACTGACTGACCGACCGACATGAAGTTTAGCCCTGAAACATTCTAAAATATCTCCACTAATTCCAGGGTGGTCGATATTTTCCTTCTTTTTAACCCTTGATTTTAGATTATATATATTATATATATAACTATCTACTTACAGAAATAGAAAACACTATCGACCAAGTGTGAATCGATGAGATCATTATTCTAGTCTAAACAATAGATGCGATCCCGATAAAGAAACTATTAGTGTAATAAAATCAATAATGCATATTACAGTAATATCGATTTTTCAACAATCGCATATATTGCTTGACTATGATAATTTTATCGTCGATTTGCCCTTGGCCGATAGTAAAAATGTCCATTGATAAAAGGTCTATTTACATTAAGTTTAAAATTGATTGCCTTT
Source organism: Modiolus philippinarum (assembly GCA_002080025.1). Lineage (NCBI taxonomy): Eukaryota > Metazoa > Mollusca > Bivalvia > Mytilida > Modiolidae > Modiolus > Modiolus philippinarum. The sequence continues at coordinate 48,335 of MJUU01044298.1, read as the reverse complement.
TATTTTTCTCGTACACTCCTTGTAAATTTAGGTGAAAATTGCTCAAATGAGCAGAATTTGGTAGGAAATCTAGAACAAAAACACGGTGGGCTATAACTTTGCATTGCAGAATTCGGTATGGTAGGACAGAGTCTTCAATTGTGCTGATTTTCAACAAAATCTCATGGAAGGAAACATTGAAACATTAGTTTCCATATACCTTTAGATGTATTTTTATATTTTCCTTGCGTTAGCTAAAATTTTATTTGAAAGTCCGGAAATGCGCGTTCGAAACTTATATTGAAACAGCAGTCATCTTATACAACATGGTCTACCATATACAACATGTATATACTCTATCATACTTTCAAATTTTTGCACTTTAATATTATTTTTTGTTTGTTCTGACCACTTGTTTTATAGTGCCTACATCTCACTATTTTGTAATGCCGGGTTTCCATACATTCGACTTGATGAACGCCCTGTGTTTGTTTATATGTTGTGTCTGTCCACTAAGTTAGGACACCAGTGTTTTTTGTCGGGCAACAGATGATTGTACGAGTGCGTTGCCAAAATTAAATGTTTGTTGACAATCTCGCTACCATGGTCTAAAGAAGACATGGATTTGACTTTAATCGACAATACTTCACCAACGCAGTAGCCGGTACTTCGATGCCAGCCTGACAGCCGAATTTATTTGAAAACTTGCAATATCAAAGTTCAACTAAATCTTGTTTAAACTAAGAAGCATCTCCCTCTTGCATAATCTCTACCCTGAGCCGATTTTGGCTTTTCTATTAAGATCGTTTGCAAATTGTTCTTTATCAGCATTTGGGATATTTTGGTTGATGGATTTTCAAATGCTTTGACTTTATCTGCACAAAAGAAACATCAGTTGCCGAAATGGCCATATGGAGAATGTAAATTCACTGTAATGTCGGTATTTAGTTATTTAATCGGCAATGACTTACATTCCAACCGGTGCTAAATACCGTCTTGAACTTATAATGTTAATTGATGAAAAACTCACGGTGATTTTAAAATGAAGAGCAACAATAAAAGCGTCGTTTCATCGCTTTTTTATCATGTGTTTGTATTGATGTTGTCTCATGTACATTTATTCCATATCCTTTCACTGTTGATAAATACAGTATGTTCCTTTTACGACAAAGTATGTTAATACGGCTTCTCTGAATTGAGATAAATGAAAATTTGAAAAAATACTGTCATCGTATGTAGCTATTCGATAACATTGACTTCTTTGATCCTGTTTATTCTTAAAATTTAACATATTCGAAAATGGCACACAATTCGACCAGCTTGACCCAAGTTGACGTATGCATCTCTTGGCAAGTGATCATATTCATTGTGATCTTTTTCGTATTTCCTAATTTCATATTCAATAAAAAGAGTTTGCCTCGTTTGCGGTGAGGAGTCAGTATGTAGTTTATGTACTCTGAGTATTGTGTACCCCTATATGAAATCAATTCTCACATGAACAGCCTTTTGAGTATAACACAAACCTTTGACAAGTATCAATTTGTTTTTCCATCCACTTCGCTGAATAATCCTGAATATGTACCCATATAATGAAGATTGAAAGGATATGGAGTAAATATAAACCTTCATTCATACTTCCAATTTTTTAATCTAAATTTAAGTTTAAGTGATGCAATTTTTCTCATATACAAAATCCGTCAACTTTTTACGATAATATTTTTGATCCTTCAATGTCTTTTGGGATGGGGTCAAATATGTGTCGAATACTGGTTACATAAAACACATGGGTTTAATATTTGTTGAAGAACCATGAGTAATGAGAAACATGAATGTAGGGTTGATCGACATTTAGCAATAAATTCCGATGAGACCGGTGCTAGGGGGCGCTTTGTATTTACCATGTGGTATAAGCAAAGTTCATTTTTTTAAAGCTTCATATTGACTTCAGGAGCATTCTTTTACTCTTGATTTCGTCATGTTTTTGCCGCGACTGTCTCGCGTGTGAATTTTATTCCATATCTTTTCAATGTTGTTTAAACACACCCCAAAATTTATTGACCCTATAAACTTATTTAAGCATTTTGGACTCATTGTAATGTTATACTTCGCTTAATAAAATGTATATATATATATATATTTGTACTGAAACAAGTAATAGTTTAACAATTGATATGTTTTAGTATTTTGTATTTTTGTATCATTGGTACAAAATTTTAAAGTGTAGTGAAAAGTCATTGCTCACCAATGTTAAGCTCTCATACGTTAGGAAGTGAGTATTTACAGACTCTGATTCGACAGCCTCGAACATTTGTTTGGTGTAATTGAACCATCCAGTATCTAGGTTGTCTGAAAAATTATAAATGGGACATTGCAAAGTAACCTTATAGATAAAGATGCGTGGACAAATGTTTTAGTAGATATGGGAAGGCTGTCACCTTCAGATAACAAAGTCAAGATCAGTTAAGTTTATTATCATATACTTACTCAAGATATGTGTCTTTTTGCATGTGTCATATATTAAAGAAAGAATTAAGCCAGTCATATCTTCAGGGAGTGTAATATGAAATCCGTAATACACGTGCGTGTAATATGAAATCCGTATTACATGGGGTAAAATATGGATTTTTCAAAATGGCGACTTATGGTTTTCCATTTCATGGAATTAACAAAGATTCACTAATTTCAGTATAATTTTACCAACTCAAGTTAAAATCAATTTATTTATTAACAGAGAACAAGCGACATTTTTGCGGATTTTTAGTGTACACCGTCACAAGTTTCTTACCATTATGTAGTTGTTCCAATTAATGACCCGCGTTGTTATCAAAATACTTTTGTCGTTTTGTGAAGAAAAATACCAATTTTAGCAAAGATTAAGCAAGAAGTTCACCTTGAATCAGTCTTCAGCTCTTCGAGGACCCCTTACCAAATATAAGCATTGACAATAAATGTAAGTGTTTATAACACTGTCGTCACACACATGTATAAGCTAGGTCTATGACGAAACCACGGTCTTATTCGCCTGATCTTGTGTGAATATATTGCAAAGCAATTTATTTACAACTTTTAGTACAAATGTCCCATTAACTGCATGTATTTTCCGGTGGAACATACCCTGTCTGCTGAATGAGAAACACCTTACAAGAGGGAACTATCAGTTGAAATGTAAAACACAAACGAAAGAAAAAAAAAGTTTTCCCCTGCTGTGGCAGTGCAATGTTTCACTTTAGTAAATAGCGAGTGGTCTACATTGAATTTGTTTAACATACTAAATATTAATACAGAAGTTACTGTAAATTTAGATATGATGTCCAAAATGAAACCAACTTGTTCTCTTTGATACAAATTCCGTTGAAAACGACACTGACTAAATGTTACACACATTTTACAGAAGAATAATTTTGTTTTTCATGATTTCAGATTACATGAAATAAAGAAGAGTAAAAAAACTAGTCAATTGGTGAAGTATATGATAAATAGTTTATGATATGGCATTTTTCATATCATACCCCATATCATCCCTTGACCCATATTAGCCCTCTGGCCTTCGGCCCTCGGGCTAATATGGATGTCTCGGGATGATATGAGGTATGATATGAAAAATGCCATATAATAATCTCTATTTATTAATTAATTTAAGTGTATTTTACTGAATATGTTTAAAACTGCCATTTCAATATGAGTGATAAAAGTATGCCAATATGACCTTAACTAGGACAATATGGATTTTTTCGTATTTGCCTAGTCCAATATGGGTTTCATCATAACCCCTATTGATTTGTCGTCTCTTGCTATGAAAGCATTAAAATAAGCCAGTAGTGAAGGTGATAAAAGTATGCCAATATGACCCTAACTAGGACAATATGGATTTTTTCGTATTTGCCTAGTCCAATATGGGTTTCATCATAACACCTATTGATTTGTCGTCTCTTGCTATGAAAGCATTAAAATAAGCCAGTAGTGAAGGTGGGTAAGAGGGGGTATGGTCTCGGAATCCCCAGGAAATAACTGTCAAATCCCGTATTCTCGAGAAAATAAAATTTTCAATCCTGATTCCCGAAAAATAACAACGTAAATCCAGGATCCCGTTAAGCGTTAATCCCAAATTCCCGTTGAATAAAATGGCTGATCCCGACGTCCCATAAAAGGTCCTCCCGCCCCTCGGTAGTGTGTAGATTGTCGTCTGCAACTCCGTGCTTTGACAGGACAGGACAAAAAGTCGTTTAAAATAAAAAGTAAAGAAATACTGGAAAGCAATTGATATAATTCAAGGACTAATATTATATTGCCATTGTGCACATTTAAACGACATCCTTGTAGCATATCAGTTGAAATACACAACTCAACTTTTGTTTTTTTTTACTTCTCCGTAAAATACTGCGTAGGTCACCGTACTAAACTGGGGAATATTTTTACTGTTTGTCTGATACCTCTCCTAGTGAATAGTACTATTTGATGTTTAATTGTTTTCTGTATCTTGGTTTGGTCCATAATGGTTACAAGATGAAAAAAATGGCATCTAAAAAAAACTATGGAGGGGTTTCCCGTGCAATGTTCTTCAAGGGAAACGGATGGACAATTTAGCGAAATAAGTTCACATTTTAGTGACAAAAAAGTTGACTTTTTAGCGAAATATTAAAATGATTTTTTTTTTTTTTTTTTTTTTTTGCTAAACTGAAACATTATCAAAATTAAATTTTGGCAATATCATTTACTTTCGACGTGCTTTACATGTTGCCTCTGCTCACAAAATGAGAGATGGAAGTAGGTCTCTCCGCAGTATAAATCCTAATTTATTTATTTTAAGGGGATAGACCTGGCTTGACTATGGAGAGATAACCCTCTTTTTCACTTTTCTAGTAGATAGATAATAGATAAATAAAAAGAATCATTGTCATAGGTATGATCAAACAGTCTACATCCGGTTATTCATAACGAGTGAATTTACTCTACCTGTTTTTGCAAGGATATCTAAAATAATGAAAATATGTAAAAGCCAGATTTATTGCAATAGAAATAATGTCAAGCAATGAACCAGCAATCTTATTGATTTTAACACACTTGATTATCAGTTCCATAGTATATTTCATTTCAATGCTGCTGACGAGAGGTAACTCCTTGAAACACGTGTACAGCATAACGCAATTTACTGCTTTTTATGCAACTTCGGTATTTTTGTATTTAGATTTTTTTTAATTTCAATATAGCTTACATATACTTAGTTTTCTTTCTATTCTACTTTTTTTTATGACAATCAAACGGTTTTTACCAAAAGTGTTTTATAGTGGTCGAAATATAGTAAAAAAATATAAATATCGCTATGAAAGAAAACGTGAGTATCTACACAACCCATGTAAGTACAGTTGTTAATTGGCATTTGACGGGTACTTTCAACATGGTCTTTCGTTGGTCTTTCAAAGGTTTAAAATATCAGCAAAGTTTTCCATTCTTTTGCTTAATAAAATCTAAAACCATTTAAACACGAACCAACACCTCTGTACAGAGATTTGAAATTACTTCCCATGATCTAATAGATAACTGTCCACTCAGCGTGATTGTTCTGTTTCAATCTCTTGCTACTCTCAGCAATCGTTTAGAAAATGCATGACATGAAACATGTAATGAAAGTTAAACAATTACATCATTAGATTGTTGATTCGATATGTTAGATTTCAAATTTATCATCAAAAGCTACCCTTAATAGTAACACTTACCTTTCAAAACACATTCTGTGAAGTAATCATTCCAGCTGTAGTTTGCTGGGACTCCAAGTTTTCCTTGCATCCAATTGAAAAAGGATACATGCCGATCTTTTGGATTTCTGTTAAAGCATATAATTTTTCCACCATTTTCTATGTGCTTGCGAGATTGAAAGTTTAATGGCAGATGTGAATGTATAATTGGTTCAGTAGCCATTTGGTGGAGCTGACTTTCCGTTTTTTCATCCACGTGTATTGGTAGTAGTCTAGCATTAACAGTGTTGTACACAGCACATTGCTTCAAGAGCATATATATAATTTGGTAAATCCAATGCGTACCTAAAACAGATTAGAGGCTCCCAGGACCCTGAATCGCTCATCTTGCATTTTTTCAGGATAACGCAAATTTGCTGTGACAGCCGTCAAGGCTACATTGTTGCCCCATTGGGTGCAATATCAGAGCTATTTCCAACAACTATGTTGAAAAAAGTTTGGTCAGTTCGCTTGCTTTGCTTGCTCGGGCCTTAAAACTAAAAATTGACAGTTCCCATACAATAGATAGGTGTAGACTATTTCATTTACAGTATTTGGTACACAAAACTTTTAACCTGACTCTGAATAGATTTCTCCCAGCATTAGTGAATACACAAATATCACATATTCTAATAACTGATAATAATAATTAAGTATCTGAAAGAAAAATACATTTTTTATATCAAAATATAATAAGAAATTGGTATTTTTCAATGGGAAAATGTAAAATGAATTTTCGTAATATTAAATGATACTTTTTTTTTCTTTAACTTAAACCGAATACAGGGGGGGGGTGATTTTAATTTCCTACCACACTTTCCCTTAGTTATTTAATTTTATTGTCGGCCAAAATCTTAATTCTGGTAATTGTGGTAGCATGTTAAGGGTGTTATAATTTTACCTTATTGATTTTAGGATTTCTATATGATTTTTTTTTTAAATTTCATATTTTAAAAATTTAAAACTTATCGACCCTGTCATTACAATATTTCCATTGTAGACTAACATTTTTCCTAATAATACTAGTCAGTTGTATGGTATGGAAAGATAACTTGGCAAAGCCACGGATACTCTCTACTCTATTCAGAGACAAAAGGCTCCAACGTGATGAAATCTATTCAACATACCAATGAAGTCTAAGAATACTGTAAATCAAGTAGTCTCCACCAATCAATTGTATGGAAACTGTCAATCTTAGTTTTCACGCCTCAGCAAGCAAAGCAAGCAAACTAACCAAGTCTTTACTTAACGTGGTCGATGAAAATAGCTATTAGGAACCTGTCAATGACTTAAACATAAAATGCTAAGTCAAACTATGTACAGTTGCGATGACAATCTTGGTTGACAGTCAGGTTCATTAGATATAATATAAATTGGAATCATCTAAATGCTATTTGGGGTAAGGTCATCACATATAATTCTACAAGAATCCTTCAGGCGATCATTCGTCAAAAGAGGAGGTAACTGTTAAATGTGACAGACACCAAGAAATTTTACTACACTTTCACTGTTGTTATTTTTTGCAGATCTGAACAAAATAAGAAACGCTTTGTACAGGAACTTGCATACTTTGTTGTTTAAAATTTCGTTCATTTACCGACGTGTTTAAGAGATGGAATATTTTCACATGTCGAGTGACTTCTTAAATTTATATTTCATGCTCTGCTTAGGTTTTAAGGCCATATTTTGTCAGATCTAACCGAAATGTGCGATCTTTGAATTTTGCTTGAATTTACTTTTTTATTGGTACTGATAGACATGTGTCAATAATACTCAGCATAGCATTTAATTGGTCCTTTTTAATCATATTACTTCAGCCATTAGTATCTGTACCAGCATGAAAATGTTTTGATTGCATATAACTTCAGGGCATATCCAACAGTTTCATGTTATATTGTCATTTTCACAACCTTAAGATATGTTGTAAAAACAAATACCGAGGATTCCAAAAATGTTAGAGTCGATTCAATAAATGTGTCCCTACCTGAACTTCTTGACCAATCAAATGCAGTGATTTTGTGACTGATTCATTGATCGATCCCATATCAATAACTGGCGTTTCCTTTGTAAAAAGATGACAAAATGCTACATTGTGTATGAATGTACACAATATTTTCTGTTTCCATCCACATTTAATGACAGTGTGTTTTCTTTAACACAGAAGCTGACAAAATATATACACGTCACAATCTGACGGTGGGGACAGATTTATTGAATCGGTTCTAAGAAAATGTTGGGTCACCGATCTTGTTTCTAGAGGGGTAACGATTCATCGATGAATCGATTATATCGATCGCCAGTGATGGCGATTCCAGTATCGTATCGTTGCTTCGGAATCGCGATACCGGAAACGGCTTTGTTTTATATAACCGCGCCTGACCCGATCCGTGTTTTAGTATAGCAAACATGGCGGAGGTCGTAGACATTGACAACGACGACATCGTTATTGTCAATGCACCTGTAGCGTATAAATCGACTATATGGAAACAGTTTGGGTCCTGAAAGACGACAAAAAGAAGGTTGTTTGTCGTCTATGCAAGGCGACTCTTGCGTACAGCGGAAACACAACAAATATGACAACACATCTTCGCCGGCACCATAAGATGCAACCGTCGCTACATTCCAGTAATGCAAATACTAGCCAGGCAACTATTCCAGTTCCAACTCCCAGTTAATCTGTGACTGTCAGTTCTAATGATTCTCATAGCCACATGAGCATTGTGGAAAGTTTCAAGCCAAAACAATTAAGTGTCCAAAGGAAAGACTCTAGAACTGTTGCTATTTCGAATTTCCTTGTTCAGGATATGAGACCTTTTCGGCTTGTTGAGAGTAAAAGTTTTTCAACATTGATTAATTTATTGGAACCCCGCTACACGATTCCTTCCAGGCAATTCTTTTCAGAGTCTCTACTACCAAAATTGTATGAGGATCTTAAAAGCTTACTGTTGATGAAGCTTCAGGAAGCTGAGTTTGTGGCATTAACCACTGATGGGTAATCATTTCATTTCATCAAAATGAATAAAATACAATTTTGATTTAAACTTGTGAAAACAGTTGTTGATAAATACTGACATAGTACATGTAGTAGGCAACTAGGCATGATTAAATTGATAGTAGGCATGAATTGATTGATTGAGAAGAAAACCTGTAGCACTGATCTGAACACAGGGGCTTGTTACGAAAAAATAATTATAGCTCCAACCCACCTACGAGCTATAATTATTTTTTTGTAACAAGCCCCTGTGATCTGAATGCCATACTTAAACCCTGATTTAAACATGTACATACAAATGTAGGCTCATCTCAAGATACTAGTATTTTTCTTTGCCCATAAAATGAGGTCTTAAATAATTAAATGTTCATCAAAAACTTTATAATACCCTTAACAGGTTAAAAATTTGTGGATTCGAAATATATTCCAACATAACACGATACATTTTTGTGATTCCAAAAATAGTTTTAGCCTTTTTTGTACATATTTTTTCTGCCTATTAATTAACTACATAATTTTGTAGTCTATATGATATCACTTCAATATATGGAAGGGCATCCGCAATAGACCATATCAAGTTAATTTGTAGATTCTCAGCCCCGCCCAAGTTGTTTCCATGGAAATTATGGTTAAACATTCACCTTTTTTGCATCTATCCAAGAAATATCAAGTTTCAGCTTGAAAAAATGATAAATAAATGATTTTCAATGTAATCGCTACCAAAGCAACTGAAAAACAAAGTCAGGGTTTTAAAGATTTACAGAAAAATAAATTTGACATGATGAAGTATGTTCTTGTTCTCTTTACTGAATAAGTAGCACTATAAACGGTAAAAGTGGAATTAAATGTGCCATTACAAATTCAAATTTACAATATTTTAAAAACTTCTCATATTGTCGATTTTGTGAAATTTTGATATTGTGTACTTCTAATAATATGCTACTCAGAAATTTCAAAAATAGTCTAGGTCACCAAGTCTGTTTCCGAGATAATCATTAAAACTCCCATTGGCTACCCATAATAGTTAGCCAAACTGGAAGGTACAAATTACTTTATCTTTCTTGGAAAAAATGGGAATTACGTAATATTCCCGGAAAAACATTACCTTCTTTTGCGTTTTGCATTATCTCCCCTGAAACTATTGGATATGCCCTGAATGAAATAATACTAAGTTAGCATGTATATAGGTAAATATATATTTATTCACCTCTTTTGCAAGATTTTAAAATAAATCAGCAACTACATTATATAAAACATAAAAACACGTTTTAGTCACTCTTTCTTCAATTCAAAGTATTCATAAAGGAAACTGATTTTCACCCAATTTTGATTTGAAAGGTAACAGCTTAGTAATAGAAGCATAATCTAAAAGTCCAATATAGATATTCAGGTTTTCTTCGAAAATGTAGGGAAGGTAGGACTTTAGATACTCAAAAGTTTTATTTATATAGCTTGGCCTCTTTCTTGCTTAGTTTTTTAAAATAAAAAAAAAAAACAATTATATAAAATCTATTCATTTGACCAAAAAAGGGCCAAAACTCCAAAATTGCAGCAGAGTAGATAGGTCTTGTCATGCTGATCAGATTATTAATATCTGTAACGAACAGTTATTTACCAAAAACTGCAATTTACACCTTTATTTTATTCTGATCTTAAGTAACGGCGACCGTTTTGTTTTTTCCTCGGACTCCTCGGATTAAAATTTGAAAAAAATATCATGGTTTCAGATGAAAATATTTTTGCAAACGTTTACGACGTACACCGACAGAGGCCAAGTGGTGACGATAGCTCACCTGGCATTTGGAAAAAAACGAAACAAAGAGCTAAATGAAACATAATAACGGAACACACACACACACACACACAAAACACTTCTACAATCAATGCATCACCTTTCTACTGCCATCTCCAGTCTTTCGTGTATTACAATGCTTGCTTAATATTTTTATCAGATTGGTTTATTATTTTAACATTAGTTGAAGTTTTCTAAAAATAACTTTTTTAAGTCTGCTTTATTTGTTCTACTTTGTTTTTATTATTCATGTTATGGTTTTATGCATTTTAAACATTTTTTGAAATGATGGATTTCCTTTGTTTGGGTTCTAGTGCTGCTGATGAGGAATAAATTTCCGAAATGGCCATACAGCTCATTAAAATTATTGCAGTTGGAGTTAACATATGTGTTATGGTCTCATGTTCATTTACTGCATATTCTTTCGTAAAATATGCTACTGTTTGCTTTCAAATTTACAACATAATTTTTATCTATCTGCTTTTACGTGCAGGTGTGTGTATAAATGTTTGATGCATTGTCTGAGAGAGAAGTCCTGTCGTAAAAAAGAAACGATACAGGATCTGCTAAGTACTGAAATTGCGGTTCTGTTCTGTTGTTAATAATCTTTTTTTATGAAATCTTAAAAAAGTAGTTGTTTTTACAGTAGATTTACGAAATGTTTTTTTTTTTTCAAATGTTCAAATTTTTGAGATTCGGTCCTTAATTATAGAGACCGACTTTTTTCAAGAACAGAAAATGTTTCGTTGACTACATAACAACATGCCTGATAAACAATTTCTTAAGGAACTTAAAAAAAACCGGGCATCAATGTTATAATAATTCATGTTTTTGTACTAAGACAATGTTTGCAAAGGACGACGAAGACGACTATGGGTACCATAATTTAACTCTAAAATGAGCAAACAACAAAAATATATTTTGTTTTTTTACCCTGCAACTAAAACATTGAATTACAACAACTATTTGACCTTCCATTCTAATAATTGGAAATGTGTTGAACTTAATTAAACATTGTTTTTTTTGTACAATGCCGGACTAGAATTTTAAAGAATTCAAACCTGACTTCCATGGTGAACACAATAACACAGCATTCTCATTTGGCTCAAAATCCCGTAAAATTTTAAACTGCTTTTCAATGTTTCCATTAGTGAATGCAGGCCACGGAATAAACTTCCAGGATTTGTATAACATAAAAGGATAAATCGGCTGATTCCCTGTGCTGAAAATAGTAATTATGGTTGTAATCTTAGCAATATGCCTTTTGTGTGATATAACCATTTGGCTTGATATTTGGTATATTTATAGGAGTAATTTCGGTATTTTGTTATTTACATTTATTTGAATTGAACCAATACATATGGCCATTCCGACAACTTATACGGTCTCTTCAGTCCAAATCTTTAAATATTTAATAAAGGTGTGTTTCATGTCGTAAAAAGGTTCTCCGTTTTTAAGGAGTGTGCTGTTATGTAATTTCCATGATTGGAATGTATGTTTGAAAAAAATAATTAACATGTAAATTTGAATAATGTCTACATAGAAAGTTGTCCTAAGAATTGTGTTATACTTAGGTGATTTATTTACTGCTTCTCGTAATCGTTTTGAACTTTTCTGTCTCCTAAGGTATTGATCCCTAATCTATTGAACTTACTGTCAGTGAGATTTGAACCAATGGTAAGACTACCAATCTTGTCTTTGCAAACTATTTTTTACAACATTTTTCTGCTTATGTGTTTTTTCCATATATGGGTTAATGATTTTTTTTATAGAAGATCCGTGAAAACACGACCATCATATAAAGAAGTTTTCAACGAATATAAAGAAGTTACTACATAATGTAAAGATATTAATACCCAATATGCAGAACGTTCAACCGAATGTATATACATGTTGATGTGCCGTCGAATATAACGCTAAAACAAAATACATGTAATATAAAAATAAATAAATTGCAAATAATAACAATTAAAAAAACACAAAATATAATGCAAAATGCCAAATATTATGAAAAGTCTATCTCATGTATAAGCCGAAACCACCGCTTGTGTAGACAAAAACCCCAAATATAATGACAAAAGCACCGCACATAAGGGACCGACCATTTAACTTGAAGGGGATATGTTTTTTTTACTGGACAGAATTTTTTTCATTTGTATCAACAAAATTTTTTTTTTCAAAATTAACATTATTTTGGGGGCAGAAAGCCTCCTTCGGAATATTTTTTTTCATCATTTTGGCAGCCAAAATATTTTCTTCACATAAAATCAGCTCCAAAATATCTTTTTTAGGAAAAAAACATAGCCCCCTCCCCTTTCAAGTTAAATGGTCGGTCCCTAAACACAAAACCTGAACATATAAGGTCAAAACGATAAAAGCACCACGTCTAATGACAAAAACCATGGTACACAATGAACAAACCATTGAATATAATGACAATGTCAAGCATGATTATTAAGGACATCTAATAAGACTGCCGTGCGTAGATATTGCCGATATCAGGCGCGGTTTGTACTCTGCTGATTGTCACAAACGTCGCTGGAAACAAGCAGAGTGCAAAAGCGACGATTTTTTCGACTTTGGGTTAACAGAATCACATACACCTGGTTTCTACATCTTTATAAAGAGGAGACCATAGTGCATCGAAATAACAATGTTGAAGGGATCGACTTTGGTTATATTGTATTTAAAATTGGGTTAAAGATCATTTTCTAACATATAAAAAAAATCTCACGGACGCTTGAGGAGAACATGACTACGAAGAGCAAAAGACACGATACTGGTAGCAAGTTCGAAGAGCTAGATGACTTAGTTTACCAGTGGTTTAAACAGACTAGAGCTAAAAACATTCCATTGAGTGGTCCATTTATTCAAGAGAATGCTATGAAATTTGCATAAAATTTCGATTTGACAGAGTTTAAGGCGTCTAACGGATTTCGGAGAATCTGCAAGTGTTGTCCAAGCCGTCGTTGAAGATTTTAGATCTAAATTGCCGTCCATTATTGGATACTTTCGACCCGAAGACGTGTTTAATGCAGATGAGACAGAATTATTCTTTAGAACTTTACCGGATAAAACATTAGCCAAAAAAGGTGAAGTCTGTAAGGGAGTGAAATTGGCGAAGGAACGCATTATTGTTATGATGACATGCAGTAGGACCGGTGTGAAGTATAAACCCTCTCGTCATTGGAAAATCCAAGCATCCTTGGTATTTCAAAAATATGAACAAAAATCCTGGATGACTGAATTAATTTTCAATGAGTGGATTAAAAAGATAATCAAACAAATGCAGCTTAATTTTTTTTTAATCTTGCCAATGCAACTTCTCATTCCAGCAGTCTCTCCCTTAGTAACATTCAACTTAAGATTCATACTTCCTAATACGACATCATAGCTCTAACCCTTTGTCCTTGCAATCATACGTGCTTTCAAAGCACGATACAGAAAGCATATGATGAAATATGTCATAGCTAAAATTGATTCGTCTACAATATTTTACGAAAGGACATGGAGTAAATGAACATGAGACCATTACACATATGTCAACTCCAACTGCAATACTTTTAATAAGCTGTATGGCCATTTCGGAAATTAATTCCTCATCAGCAGCTTTAGAACTCAAACAAAGGAAATCCATCATTTCAAAAAATGTTTAAAATGCATAAAACCAAACGAAATCCGAATAATCAGTAATATCAAATATAGCCGAGGACAAAACTACGAAGGAGGGAGTTATACCTTAGGATTTAGAATTTACATAAATTTAGATAATAGTAATTGAACATAGTGTACACATGAGATATTATCTCATGTACAAATACACAACATCTAAGAAAAAAGAGCATACATCTCTACCATGGAGAATTGTTTAACCAACTCCACACTGCAATAAAAGAAAAACTCATCTATTATATATTTAACGAAAGGACATGGAGTAAATGAACATGAGACCATAACACATATGTTAACACTGCTTCTCTCACTAAGGATATAAGTTTGTAAGATGCAATACATTGGATATCGGTTGGCTGAAACTAGGGAAACAACATTTCAGTCATGTTTCCGTGACACAGGTTTCCCCATAGTGAACTCAATGGATATAAATACACAAGAATGCCCGGATGATGACGATTAAGACATTCCTTAACTTGACCTTTTGCGAATAATAGACCATTTGCCAGATCTACAATCAACAGAATGAATTTAGCAAAACCCAAAAGGGAGGTAACTTTTTGAAAAAATCTCAAAGGGACAGAATGGTTCACTGCTTGTGAAAACCAACCAAAAATAAAACATTGTTAATAAAAAGTTATGAAAGTTTAATCTTTAGCAGCATAATTCAAAACCCAATCCCAAATAGCGCTTACCATGCTTCAAAGTGCTACTAGTTTCAAGTAAAAAAATTAACAACTGTACTAACTTGAACTGTCTTTTCAGTGACTAAGAAAGTATTAAAAATTCGAAAATATGCTAACTTACTGCAGAATAACATAATATTGTGCAGGGAATTACTTTGTCCCGACTGGCTAAGCTCGATCGACCGTACTTTAAAACAAATGTGCATGTTTAATGTTTGTTTGTCCGGTGTAGGAGTTACTTCCCTTTGACGGTTTGACAAAAAACCTACAAAATTTGACTAGAACTGACAAGAACTCCAGTAATTGGCAAATCATCTATTCGACAAAGTTCTTGTGGTTCCGAAATCGCGACTTTCGACAAAATGGATAATATGAATACAGTTTACCAGTCGAGAAACTTTCGAAGCTGAATGAGGAAAAAACATCGTTGAACAGTTTAAACAGCGTGATGAAAAGGAGGAGTCAGTGAAAGTGACGCGGACGAAATCGAGGAAACTGATTACGTTTACAATACTTGGTCGGATTAATTAAACATATGATTAACTTTTCAAATGCTAGGGATGACCCGTTACCTACAATAAATCATGCCTATGAAATCCATGACGGAGAACAGCATTGTTCGTTCTAAAAAAAACTCGGGACCTTTGACAAGTACTTCTGACCAAACCATTTAGCCTTTGAGTGTATATATATTTAATGCCGTAAATAAAACATGATTTTCAATATATCATTATTTATGTGCATGAAATTACAATCATTATTTGTCTTCTGTAACGTTTTACAATGTACTTCCTGTTTGTGATCAAAACTTGGCCAAACCGACTCACTAGCCTAGTTTGTACTCAGAAATACTGAGGCTTCATTCCGTGTATGGCACTCGGTAGATGTCCTTGGTACTGGATTTTGCTTCCTTTTTCGATATTTTTGGAAATGAGTACTTCTTTTTTTGACTACTTTTGGATTATGGCTTTCCATATTATTTGATATTTATGCTGCTGATGAGAGGTTACTCCTTGAAACACGAGTACAGCATAACGAAATTAACTGTTTTTATGCAGCTTCGGTATTTTTTGTATTTTTGAACCATTGGGCCGATGCCACTGCTGGTGGACCAGAGGTCCCCGAGGGTATTCACAAGCCCAATAGTCAGACTTGTCTGACATGAAAATTTTACTTTGCATGTTTAAAGAAATTTACAGTTTTTATCAAAATTCCAACCCCTTAGAAATAATGAGGCTTCATTCCGTGTATGGCACTCGGTAGATGTCCTTGGTACTGGATTTGGCTTCCTTTTTCGATATTTTTGGAAATGAGTACTTCTTTTTTTGACTACTTTTGGATTATGGCTTTCCATATTATTTGATATTAATGCTGCTGATGAGAGGTTACTCCTTGAAACACGTGTACAGCATAACGAAATTTACTGTTTTTATGCAACTTCGGTATTTTTTGTATTTTTGTATGTTAACTCGGGTAGATATTCGAGTAAGTACTCGGGTAGCATTTCGCGCAAACGACAAACTATACTTCAGAGTTAATTCCAATATGACGACGATTTTTATAAAATAAAGATTCTTGACAAAGGATATCATAGGTCGCCTTATTTGTACCACAGAACATGCAAACTAGCATTAATCTCCGTTTGGCGTTAAAATATTTTTCAGAAAACTTATACCAAAGACGCAAATTTTTGAAATACGTCCATGCTCAGTTACACCTAGAATTTATAGTTATTTCTTTTTTGAGATATCAATTCGAATACTACCCCTATGGAAAAAATCAAAACTGCCGTAGTTACCTTATGTGCTGGCTAACAGAATGGATAAAGGCTGCCTTCAGTTTCGTGGTAATAGCACATATGTATGGCACATGGACTGGAAATTTTACCCATGTGTATTTTATGTGTCCACTGACATGTCTAAGTTTTTCGTAATGTGAAATTTACCATATTTAAAATAAGGTATTTTGATAAAATTGAGATAACCTCCCTTCATCGTAGCTATGTCCTAACAATAATTTGATACAACTATTTCTTTGTATTAGATATCCTCTTTCAACACATTTCAGTGTTTACCCATTCAAATAATAGATGCCAGTGTTGATGATGAGGCAAAAGTTACAGAAATGGCAATCCAAATTAAAGTATGCGTTTATACATTATGTGCTTTTCTCCGCATATCCGGTCATAAAACGCACATAACGTTCACACAATATGCATACCGTGATCTTAACAAACAAGAGTACATGTCTTAGAGCAAAATTGCTTTACAGCGTTGAGAAAAGTTTCTTCTACCAAATATCGGTCATACCTATTGTTGATACAAGAAACGTGTGCAGTAGAAACTTTTTTTCAACTTTACTACTCAGTGTGAGACATTTCGCGATTGATTGTCGCCATTTTGGAACTCGAGAAAGCATGGTCATGAGGTAGGTAGCCACGGGTTCGTACACGAGTGGGATACCGAAGACTTTGTGTCTAACTCGAGAAACTCGAGTTCCTTCTCGAGTAGCCACACAAACTAGGCCACTGTACTGTGTAAAATGGCCAATTTTCATGGTTTCTAGGATGGCCAGTTTACATAGGTTTAAATGCATGATTTGTCAATAATATTCCTCAACAAGTTTCAGAGTTAGCATCTGGTTTTTGAGGTGTGCATTTTTTCAGCACCTGAAAAACGGACGTTTTCAATTATTATAAATAGTAAGCTCTAAGTTTTTTTTTAACTTTTGTTTAAAGGAAACATTGAATTAGATTTTAGAGCATTACCTCTTCAAAATTGAATAAAACCTAGAGAAAAGAAATCATATTAATGCTTTTGGTGTCATTTAAGTAAATTTCCATAGAAACACGTAGTTACAGGAAACTTGATAAATCAATAAAACTGGACCAAAAAGCTATCTAATTATCTAAATAAATGGCATAATCTCAGTTAAAGTGTAAAAATATTAACATGTACACGAAAGCTCACAAAACAATATAAAATCTTCAACAGATTCGACTGCGTCTACAATGTTATTTTGCCAAATATGGATTAGAGTTATCTCGCTTTACTGTTTAAATGTTCTCTATCATATTTACAAATATTTCATCATTATATGGATTTCCAAATGTTTTTGTTTTATCTGCATTGATGAGAGAAATAAATGTCGAAATGCGCATATGCAGAAAGTAAATTAACAGTAACTTCGGTATTTTGTTATTTCGCACAGTTTCAAATTTTATTAAGCGATGTTAATTTCAGATCAACTTTAAATTTTGATGTTTTCGCACAATGTTTTTATTTGTTGATTTATCGGTGTTTTAATTCGTTGATTTATTTTTGGTTATTTGTTATCCGCTTTTACACGCTTTTCGGTATATGGACTTCCAAATGTTTTGGCTTGATCTGCACTGATGAGACATAAGTTGTCGAAATGCGCATATGCAGAAAATGAATTAACAGTTACTTCGTTATTTTGTTATTTATCTTTAAAGGCAGATATTACACCGAAGAGTTTTGGTACATAAATACGGTTGGTAGATGTGTTTCCTCTCAAATCAAAATATGTCGAAAATGTCTTAAATTCGCGACTCATTTTTTTTCCAAAATTAATTTCGATCAATTATAGATATCCATGAATAAGCAGTTACATTCTAGCGCCTAAGAACTTATTCAAGGTCTGAAATTTCACAAAAATAGGTCTTTATCGGGATATCAGAGACTCCTACTAATTTCTATAAACATTTCTCGCCACGACATAGCTGAAATATTGCTGAAATTGGGGTAAAACTGTGCTACAGAGATTCATGTTCGACAACTCTCTGCAATAAAAACTGTTTAATTTTAGTTTAAATGAAAAGTTTTCTCTGAATTAGAAGATTTAATAAAAACAAGACACCGTATCTTAAACTTGAAAACTTTATGTGTCTAAATCTTCTCTCTTAACCTGAACTAATTAGAATAGGTTTTTATCGTTTATTTTGTTTCGAGTCGTTTAAGAAAAGCCGTGTTTTTTCACTTTTACTTGATATTGATCAACTCCCACCCCCCCNCCCCCCCCCCCCCCCCCCCATTTGCCACCTACTAGCAAATCGATAGATTATTCAGTAACTAATTTGTCTATCAAGTTTCATGAGTATTTATTTATCTTTTTGAGAGCGATTAATTTTTGACACGAACTGCTATTATGGTAAATTGATTTTATGTCAAGAGTTGTCGCGCATTGGACGAAGCAGATATATTTGAACTTTCTTTGCTGTTATTGCTAAAATAAACATACCAATCAGTCATTAAACTGCCCTGGCATTCCATATTACTTCAGGTGTTGGTGTAACTATACATATGTATTACTCTTTTTTAATTATTTGTAGGTGTGTATGTGTTTTTTCTATTTTCTTTTTTGTATCGGTTTTGTTTCGTTATTTTCCTGATGTTGCCTATGGATTATTCGTTTGTAGACTGACGGTTCGGTTTTTATTTACTTCGTTAATATTTTGGTACGTAATTTGATGTAACGTAATTGTACAAAGTTTAAAAATGACTAAATATCGAAGTTACTTAGAATTTGCGTATGCGCATTTCGACAACTTATGTCTCTTCAGTGCAGATAAAATCTAAACGTTTGGAAAACCATAACCTCAAAGATGTTTAAAAACTGATAGAGAACAAATAACCAATATGATCTAAATATGAAGCCAAAATCAGCTAAGGACAGAGCTTTGCGTAAGGGAGATACTCCTTAGTTTTCAACAAAATTTACAAAAATTTAGATGGTTAAAAATAGAATCGGCTTTCGGGTCAGCACCGAAGTCCTGACTACGGTGCTGGTGAATACCCTCGGGGACTACCAGTCCACCAGCAATGGCATCGACCCAGTGGTAACAAATGACTTAATACCGAAGTTACTGTGAATTTAATTTCTGCATATGCGCATTTCGAAAACTGATGCCACTTCAGTGCAGATAAAATCTAAACGTTTGGAAGACCATTAACTAAAAAATAATCAAAACCTGATAGGGAACAAATAACCAGTATGATCTAAATATGAAACCAAAATCAGCTAAATGTATCATAGTAATATAATAATAGATAGGAATACACATACCTCATATTTGTACGGCTAAATATCCACAATCATGTGTATAAAACTAGTCATACCATTATATAATACGTGATTATAGATGCGTTTTAGTTACATCGGTATCTAGGTGTTTAGATAAGCTACATTACATACAACTATTTATTGCCTTGTGGAAAGCGGCAGACGAAAATGTCAGAACTAAAGAGACAAATTAAGAAGGAAAACAAAATAATGAATTACTTATTCTGGGACGTCGCATGTGTTAATAAGGTCCAACACCGATGACCTTACAGACACTATTTCATCAGAAATTAGGTGTCTACAGTTCTTCATCGACAGAGACTAATTCCAAAGCGTCCTCTTCAAATCATCGTTCTACTTGTTTTAATAAATTTAATCCACTGATGCGGCCATGCTCTGTTAAAATAACCGATGTGCTTTCTTTTGATGATGCTACTTCTTTTGGTGCCATATTCGGAAATGTGGCATAAAAAATTGCAAAACGTGTGATATCTTAATCACATAAACCACTTTAACAAGCAATCTAACAAGTAAAAAATACTGTGCCATAATATATGATGATTTGAACCTTGCTTCGCGAAACCTAGTATATGGAATAGAGTGTACTCTGTGTGGTTTAATATATGTAGGGGAAACCAAGGATAGATTAAACAAACGAATGTATGGACATCGCTACGAAGTCAAAGGCAACAAGACTCGGCAAGTCTACACCCATTTTAATAAAGCTGATCATTCCATCGTCAACATGAAGGTACGAATCCTTGATAAGATATATCACCATACTAACAACCCTACATTGAGTACACCATACCGATTTCAACGAGAAGAATAATTGATTCGACAGCTTGGTACAGCAATACCTTGTGGCTGCAATAACAATATTAAAGGTATAGGTAATTCGTCTTGTCCTGGGTGTATTTCGGTTAATGTGATGGACATTCTATATGGAAACCAGCGTCGTCCACGTAGTCATGGACATCGGCATTACACAGCCACATAATTACATGATATTTCCATAGATGGCCTTATTTCATTAATGAAAATACCCCTTGGTATCCATCACATACGCACTAAACTATATTCCCTTCCCCATTCTAAATTACATTCTTTTTTCAAAGTCTGTTTGAATTCTAATGTCACAGATCCATCGTCAGCTGAATACAAATTAGTTGCAATCGCCTTGGATATTGCTAATCCCAGATTATTCAACCTGTTACTACCTCAGCTATGACCCTGCTAGGCACGTTATTTGTTCAACATCATAAATTACGAGATCTACTCGCCATAGGTCAGAAATATCGTGAACGACAGCCTATCAACTGGAAATACAACTTCAAACTTTTGATGGATGCAGTTGAAGAATATGCCTAACGATGGGCGAGGAAGGAGAAGGAAGCAGGTGAAGCACTTCGTTCATTCCTTGAGCTAAAATTTGCATACAAAGGCTTAGATGCTATCAATCTTGGCAATATCCTGCACAACAAACATGTTACCTCCAAAATACCTCCGTACTTCAAAGACCAGACAATTCCGATTATATCTTACACCTGTACTAAACCTACTGAAAATAACATTTTCAATCACAAACGGGTATTGCGGGAGATCCAAATCGATGACTTTAAATCAAAAACACCTGTTTGTTCTTGTTCTATCAACACTTCTTTGTATGACCCTGCTAGGCACGTTATTACTGGGGACCTCAACATTGTTCAACATCATAAATTACGAGATCTACTCGCCATAGGTCAGAAATATCGTGAACGGCAGCCTATCAACTGGAAATACAACTTCAAACTTTTGATGGATGCAGTTGAAGAATATGCCTAACGATGGGCGAGGAAGGAGAAGGAAGCAGGTGAAGCACTTTCTGACTGGATCAAGTCCATAAAGTCATTGATCGTAGCTCGCATACGGGGCTTCAAGACATCTATGAGCCCAAGTTCCTGCAACAAGGCCAATAACAACATCACATTTGTCTGCAAAAGACACTACATTGACTGCTTGATGGGAGAGATTGGAATTGACAATTCATTTGGCAACCCAACTTACACACTATGTATGATTCCAAAGGAGGACATCCTCAACGATCACAAGTTGATCTTGTCTTCCTTTTGTATAAGTGTAAGTGACGGAATCAATCTATTGGATATCAAAACTCCACAAATGTCATTAAAAGAAAAGGCATATAGCTTGGTCCTCCAAATGCACTACAAGACCCCTTTCAAAGCTCTTAACTTCATTATTTACAGCAGTAAAGGATGGCCTCAAGATTAACTGTGAAAACAACATACTCAACAAACGGTGTTAGTCAGATATTGATTCTCAAGAACTCTGATTATATAAGGGTTTATTAGAATAGCTATCATCAACAGAACTCAATTTTTGCAACAGTATTAAAACATTTGATTGTTTAACACTTTTACACCACCCTGCCACATGACAAATTGAAATCAGTACTCCGCGATCTCAAACATCAGTCTTTTTACACCCCCCCCCGAAAGGTGAAAAAAGATACTCATATTTGGTATTGGGTAAAGCAAAAGCATATTTTGTCAAACAACACAGTGATTCAAACAAAAAGTATACTAAGGAGGATGTCATTGCTATGTTGGAATTTTTAATTGACATTATATTTGTAGATTTTGGAGGACACGTTTTCCAACAGACAATCGGAATACCAATTGGAATTAATTGTTCACCACTTCTGACAGATTTGTTTTTATACTCGTATGAAGTCATATTTATACAAGACCTTGTCCATAGGAAAGAGAAAAATCTAGCCAGGTACTTTAATTTCAATTTCCGTTTAAGTTGTGTTTGTTTCAAAAGAAAACTCCATGTATATATTAAAGGAGATCGTTTCATTTCTAGTACACAATCAGGTAAATTGTAGATACAATGTATAAACATTGGGAAACAAACAAACATTATATTCTTAAGTTTTGTTTTTTTTTTTATGCTGACTGTGGTGCTAGTCGTTTGTGATACTATTAAAATATAAACATAAAGTTAAATTTTGTATAAGTCTAGTATGCTAGTATGTATTGAATAGTTTGTTTTAGTACTGATTTTGTTCTATACAGTTATATCACTTGTGCAACATACATGTACATATAATATCAAGATTTACCTCTCTTTTAATACCGAATAACAATATATTGGTTTTACCTTGTTATGTTAAGATTGATAATTAATAATAATGGTGAAAAAACAATCACTGCATATATTAATGGTAACAAGATAAGGGGATATAGCAAATACAGTGATCCAATATTTTTAAATGAAGTAAATAACAAAGATATTTTATGTCCTTTAGAAACACATTGTCCACTTAAAGACAGTATTAATATTCCAAATTTTAAAATTGTTAATGTTGCACGCCAAAAAAATAAGCGTTCAAATAAAATTTCTGGAGGGTTATCTGTGCTTGTGAAAAGGGAGATTAGACCTGGGGTTAAGTTTATGGAGCAAACTAATTGCGACTACATATGGCTTAGACTTTGTAAGAATTTCTTTGGTCTAATTAATGACATTTAGTTATGTTTTATTTATAATCCCCAAACTTACTCAACATATACAAAGTCATTAACCTATGATATACTTGAAAGTTTAGAAAATGACATAGTTGATTATGATGACAACGTTAAAATTATGATTATGGGCGATTTGAACGCTCGCGCTTCTGATGAGGTAGACTTTATTTACAGTGACAAAAATGATTTAAATTTACCATTATTTGAGAACAATACTGTTGACTCTAATATTTATAACAGATTCAGCATGGATTCAATTGTATTATCAAGGGGCAGAGCTTTTAATGATATGTGTATTCAGAGTGGTATATGAATTTTAAAAGGTAGATGTACTGGCGGTTTAGTTGGTAATTATACATGTCATAATCAACGAGATAGTAGTGTTGTAGATTATGGAATAGTATCTGAAGATCTTTTAAATAGTATTAAATTTTTTAATGTTCATAAATTTCACCCTGACCTGTCTGATCATTGTCAAATATCCTTATTGCTACAAATAAATTGCAAATTGAAAGATAATGATAACAAAACAAATGTCGTTCTTACATATACAAATGGAATGATAATTCTCCTTTTTTTATTTCAAACAACGGCAGTAGAATACCAAAAGGAACAAAGGAGTGAAATTTACAAAAATCGAAGTCCAAAGACACGGCCAAAACGAGAACACAGAAAACAATGACGTTAGACACAAAAAACAATGACGTTAGACACAAAAAACAATGACGTTAGACAGATACAGAGCACAGAAACAGAAATTACAACATTCAAAACAAAGGCACTCACAGTGTGAACTCCAGTGAAACTGAGAGTGACATCAAGGGCTCCGGAAGGGTAAGCATGTCCTGCTCTGTTACATGTAACAGCATCCGTTACACCGTAACAACGGCAGTAGAATACCGAAGGAACAAAGCACAAGATTACACAAATCAAAGTCCATAGACAAGGCAAAAGCAAGAACACCAAAAGACGGAAGACCAAAGACACCATACGCTCACAAAGCACACCAACATTACATATACAACACAACGAACTAAAGCACTAACAGTGTGAACTCTCAATAAACAAGAGTGACATCAGGTGCTCCGGAAGGGTACGCATGTCGTGCTCTGTGCACAGCACCCGTCACACTGTCAGTGGGTCAATCCAGGGTAAAGTCAAAACCGGTAATGTCAAAATCGGGAAGACGCGAATCTAGCTGAAAATGTAAGTGAGGCAAATATATTTTTGAAAGATCTGTTAGGTAGCTGATTGGTTAATGTCTTTTGCTAAACCTTAGACAAAACTAATTAAAAATCATGGTATGTGTTACTTCTCTAAACCGCAAACAGTACCAATTTAAATTTTAAAAAGCTTTGTAATCATCCAGTATTCAAACATAGACAAGAACAGATCGGTACCACAAACAAGACTTACGTAGACAAAACTAAAATATAACAACACAAAAAAAAACTAAAGCACTCACGGTGTGAACTCCCATAAAACGGAGAGCAACATCAGGTGGTCCGGAAGGGTAAGCATGTCCTGCTCTGTTAACAGCACCCGTCACACTGTGAGTGATTCAATCAGGGGAAATGTCAAAGTCGGTAGTCAAATCCGGAAAGACTTGAATCTAGCTGAAAATGTCCACTTTCATTTGGGATACTGACACGGCATATCTTTCAATTATGTTATGGTGACGGCCATAGAATTTCATGAGGGGTGAAATTAACATAGGTTGAACAAATCCCTGACTAAGCAACTTTGGGACAGTGTTTTTGCTCTGTTCAAAAAATCACTGTAGAAACTACACGCTCGACAGTAACGAATCAACTGTGAAACGTACACTCCAAAGGCTGGAGAGGTAAGTATATTGCTGCTAGGAAAGTCACAATTGGAAAATTAAAACCATCACGCTTGTCATATAGCTAAGATTTCAAAAAGCTTTATCAAAACCTGATTTACAGCTTAAGATAAACTGTATAAATAATTCTGAGTATGATAATGTCAATAATTTAGTTGACGACATAAATTCTGTACTTTCTGATGCAGCTAATAAGTCGTTAAGAAAATAAATAAAAAAGAGAAATCCTCACCTAAACACAAGAAACCAAATTGGTATAATGAGTCTATATCACTTTTGAAAAGAAATCTTAGCTAAAAGAAAAAGCTTTTTGAAAAATATAGTAGGGACCCTGTCGTTAGGGGAAGCTTTTAAGCGCTCTTAAATTTTATAAAAAAAAAAAAGGATACGAGAGTACAGGAGCTCTATAATAATTATTGAAAAACTTGATTCTCTCCTGGAAAATGACCCTAAACAATATTGGTCTCTTAAAGAAAATCTTACTAGTGTTAAAAACAATAAGACTAATTCTGAAATTTCAGCCGATCAGTAGTTTGATTACTTTAGTGATTTGAATAAAAAAAAATCAAATGAAAGTCGTACTGACCAGCTAAATAAACTTATGAATGCAGAAAAAAACAAAACTATTTTCTGAACTAGATAATATACTTACTATTAAGGAAATTGCAGTTGCTATAAGCAAACGGAAAAATAACAAAGCAAGTAGTTTTGATCAAATCTTAAATGAAATGCTCAAATATGGACAAAATTATATACTTGATAGCCTTCACAAATTATTCAACCTAATTTTATCTGTATGCTTTTTCCCACTAAAGTGGACAAAAAGCATCATTGTACCTATATTCAAAAATGGACCAAAAGATGATTCAACAAACTATAGAGTTTTAACCATTAGTAGCAATATTTGCAAACTATTTACAAAAGTTTTAAACTGTCGACTAAATATTTTTTAGCCAAGAGGAATATAATACGTGCAGAACAAATTGGATTTAGTAGAGGCATGCGCACAAGTGACCATATTATTGTACTTAAAACTCTTATAGATAAATATACTCACCAAGGGTCTAAAAACTTTATTCTTGTTTTATTGACTTTCATAAAGCCTTTGACACTGTTCGGCATGAGAAACTTTTTTTATAAATTGAGATTAAATGGAGTCAGTGGTGACTTCAAGATGAAGAACAACAATAAAAGCGTTGTTCCGTTGCTTTTTACCATGTATTTGTAGAGACTTTGTCTCATGTGCATTTACTCCATATCCCTTTTTGCTTATCAGTGATCTATTTTATCATGTAATAAAAGGTATGTATGGAAATATTGAATTGTCTGTAAAAACAGATGCTTCACATTGTACAGATAGTTTTAAATCTTATATTGGTGTACATCAAGGGAACAATTTGAGGCCTACATTATTTAATCTCTTTATCAATGCTTTACCGTCAGTTTTTGATGACTGTTGTAATCTAGTTGAATTGGATAAGACAAGCTTAAATTGTCTTATTTATGCTGATGACCTTATATTATTGTCGGATATATCAAATGATCTCCAAAATAGTTTATCACTTTTACAAAAATACTGAAATGAATGGGGACTTGTAGTTAATATAAAAAAGACAAAAACATTCATTTTCAACAAAACTGGACGACTGGAACCAATTTTCACACCCTATTACTGGCAATCCCATCTACAGTGGCTATCCCGTCTGTAGATTTGTAAACAACTTGAAGACAGAAGAAGGTGTTGCTTTCACTTACAAATAAATCATATTATTATTCAATTGCATATTTGTCTTTTATGCTTTAAATGTAGCTAGCATGTCTATGAATATTCATAAAATACTGATTAACGATCTTTTGAGACTTCGGAAATTTTGAAGAAGAAATTTGCAATTTTCAATTTTATTGCTGAAAATCTGCATTAAAATACTTGTCATCTAAAAACGCCTTTATAAAACCTAAGAATTTCGACGCTTATGTAATATACAACATTTGATTTATTGTATATGAAATCTAGCTTTTCATTTAGTACTGCATAACGGCGGAATCCTCATTTTATTTCCAGCTTTTGGCAATCCCGAACAACAGGTTTTAAAATCATTGACTTTTACTGACAACAGATAGTGACAATCCCAAACGATGAACTAAGCTTAAACAAAACAAACAAAATTATTTGTATTTAAAGAGTGTAGCGTAGTAAATATTTAACGAAAGGATGTGGAGTAAATGAACATGAGACCATACCACATATGTTAACTCCAACTGCAATAATTTTAATGAGCTGTATGGCCATTTCGGAAATTAATTCCTCATCAGCAGCACTAGAATCCAAACAAAGGAAATCCATAATGTCAAAAAATGTTTAAAATGTGTAAAACATATTGTTCCATTTAGAAATGTCTTTTTTTATCATAAATCGGTGGTCTTTATATGTGACCGGAGTTTTCATCGAGATCTAGGCAAATTAAACCAACGCTGACCATATAAATTCCATGAAAAAGAGGCTCTCAAGAGCCTGTATCGCTCACCTGGAGCATAAATTCCATGAACAAGAGGCTCTCAAGAGCCTGCATCGCTCACCTGGTGGATGACCAATGCAATTAGTAAAAAAACGTTTTTGTTAGAGGGTCTCAATTTCAAACTATGTAAAGAAACCATTGTGTCAAATGGTCCAACATTTAACCATTTTTCCATACTACCTGCTTTCTTGATCAGCACTTCATAAATAATTCATGTCATATTTCTTATAAATGCATTCAGAAGTTCTATAGAAGAAGATCTTTGTATGTATTTCTCATAGGGTCCAATTTAGTAAATTCCCTGCTGGCGACCATGTTTGGTGACAATTCGGCAACAGAGTGAAACATTTGGTCATGGACCTGAAAAACATCTTTTTTGCAAGGGACAATCTAACATTTTGGGGGCAAAGTTTGGTTCTCATTGTCTCAGCACTCTCAGAGGGGATCTTTGAATGTCTTTTCCCAAAGGGTCCAATGTTAAAACTATGCTCCCCGCTGGCGGCCATCTTGGATATAGCGGTGACCTGAAAAACACACACGTGGCCAAGTTTGGTACCAGTTTTCTCTTCAGTTTAGAAGAGGAAGATCTTTGAAAGTGTTCCCTTGGGTCCAATGTTAAAACTATGTTCCCTGCTGGTGGCAGTCTTTGATATAACACAGATCTGAAAAACATTTTCATTTTTGCAGAGGACCACCTAAAGACTATTTTGGCAAAGTTTGGTTCCAATCAGCTCAGCAGATTCAGATGAGAAAATTTTTGAATGTCTTTTCAAATTGGATCCAATGCTAAAACAATGTTCCCTGCTTGTGGCCATTTTGGATATAGCTCAGACCTGAAATCAACTTTTTTTGCATGGGACCACCTAAGGACTATGGTGGCCAAGTTTTGTTCCATTTGGCTCAACAGTTTCAGGGGAGAAGATCTGTGAATGTCTTTTCCCATAGGGTCCAATGATTATACAGTGTTCCCCACTGGCAGCCACCTTGGATACAGCGCTGACCTGAAAAAAAAACGATTTTTTTGCAGGGGACCACCTTTGGACTGCTATGGCCAAGTTTGGTTCCCATTGGCTCAGTAGTTTCGGAGATCTCTTAATATGTATTCAAATAGGGTCCAATGTTAAAACTAACAGCCATCCATCTTAGATAAAGCGCTGACCTGAAAACATCTTTTTTTTTTTCGCAGGGGACCACCTAAGAACTATTGTGGCAAAGTATGGTTATACTTGACTCAGCACTTTCAGAGGAGAATATATTTGAATGTCTCTTCCCATTGGGTCCAACGTTAAAACTGTTCCCCGCTGGCGGCCATCTTTGTAGAGGAACACCTAATGACCATTATGGCAAAGTTTTGTTCCAATTGGCCCAGTAGTTTCAGAGGGGAAGATTGCAAAGAAAATTAGTCAGACGGACGAATTTTGGAATGAATTCATCCCATTCATCTTACTGATCATTTATACAAAGTTCCAGCAAATTCTGCAATATAGTTCTTAGATATTTAATCCTCTGTTTATTG
Organism: Modiolus philippinarum; assembly: GCA_002080025.1. Taxonomy (NCBI): domain Eukaryota; kingdom Metazoa; phylum Mollusca; class Bivalvia; order Mytilida; family Modiolidae; genus Modiolus; species Modiolus philippinarum. Next base: position 18,992 of record MJUU01044298.1, on the reverse strand, counting down.
GAGGAGGAGTAATAATAATAATAATAAGAAGAAGAACACTTCGTCTGGGGTGACATAAAAATAAAGAAAACAAAACAATACCGTAAATGACCGCGGCGACATCAATACGAAAAGGAATAAAAAAAAAGTCGGACTTGTATATGATTTCTGATAAATTTCAATTCTTGCAAATATCATCATTTAAGGTAGTACGGAAGTCCTTTGTGATTTAAGCATGGCTACATCAATATAATGCACTGGATGAAAATGGAAAACGGGGTTTGGGAGATGAGAGGAATTTAATACAACTTGTCGAGAAATTGTGAGATAATTGATTTGGAGGCTGCAGAGGGTGGGTTATTAAAGTGGAAAAAAGAAGGTGGAAGAGTATTAATACTTGTTCATCCGTATTCATAGCTAACCTTCGTATCTTCTTTTCTAACTAAGTCAGTGATCCCGTTTTCTCAATATTTCAGAAAACTGAATTTTTTGTACTGATAAACAATGAAATGATATGGAGGAAAATAAATAAGAACTGAAGAAAACTCGAATTCAAAATAGGGAAATACTAACCACACTGCCATTTAACCTAGGAGTCAACAACTATTTAACCTTAAGGGTTGTATGGTTTTCATACCACGCCTCACAAAGTCGCAGGGTATTATGTAAAAACCTGAGTTATGTGTCCGTCCTTGCGTTCTTCTGTCTGTCTTTCCGTCCGTCTCCGTCGAAGATTTCCCCCATGATAACATGTTTAAGAAATAACGTTGCGTCTTAAACTTGGTTTTGGTTCTTTAAAACAAAAGTCATGCCAAGTCTAAGTTAAGCTCAAAGGTATAGTTGGTTTCTGGGACTATGCCCTTTAAAGTTTCATTTTTTTTATCTTCCTCACAATAACTTTTGAACGAAACCGAGTTGTATACAACTGAACATTCTGCACTCTACCAACACTTTTTTGAAAATGTTTATGGTCATAACATTGTTCGCAGCCCCAAAATGCAAGAAAAAACATGACACCATTGTGATAAATGTGATTAATTATAATCAAATGGCATGCTTTTTATATTAGTTCGGGATTGTTACCTCCCAGTTATAATTTGTTGTCAGTGATAACTAAATCTGTTGTTTGTGATAGCCAAAAAAAGTGTTACCTCCGAAATAAAATGACGATTTCGTCCATATGAGGAGGTAAATGATCAAGACCTATATTTTTATATGTATTGAAATACTAAAGCTAATTGCCGATTATTGCAAAATAAAACTTTTTCGGACGATCCCGTGTAATAATCTTTAAAAATGTACTTTACTTCAGCAAAAACTCCCAATCTATGATACTTCATACAGTAGTATTTGACTCATATGTTAACCTATACATATAAAATAAATAGCAAAAACAATGGGATATAAACATAATTATGATACAACAAAAGACTAACGGTCTGTCAATGCAAACATGTTTACATATCTGCAGATGTGATAGCCACTGTAGATGGGATTGCCGGTAATAGGGTGTGTTATATTTCTATACAATAATATTTATCTTGAGAATTCGAAAAACTACACATGTTTAGGTGTCAATTTCAATGTTCCTGGTAGTTTCAGAGAAGCAAAAGCAGATTTATATAACAAAGGGCTAAAGGCTTATTTTAAATTTAGAAAATGTTTTGAACAAGATAAACCTATAGCTAAAATTTTACTACAGGTATTTGGCCATACAATAAAACCTATATTGTTATGGGAGTGAAATTTGGGGCACTTTTGATGTAAAAAAAATTATAAATTTAAAAGATACTTATTTGAGTAAGCTGTGTAGTGCTTTAACAGCTGAAAAATTACATGTAAAAATGTGTAAATAAACACTGGAAGTCAGTAGACACCCTACAAATTTAGCAGTGATGAGGGAACTAGGACGCTACGATCTCCTTTTTGTTTTTTTGTTTTAATTTGATCAAATATTTGGTACGGTTAATTAAACTAGAAAACTGCTTAGCTGCAGATGCATTTAATGTTTCAAGACAACTTCATGATGAAAATAAGTTGTCTTGGTACAATTGTGTAAAGGAAATTTTAGAACAATTTAATATTAATGAAAATTTACATTTATTTTCAAAAGAAAAAATAAAAAGAACAGTTTGTAAATTATCCCATTTCAAATATAATTCCACATGGAAAGACTCTCTTAGATAACAGACACTTTTCTAATGGTAGCAAATTACGCATGTGTAGAACCTTTAACGATCATTTTAAATTTGAAGATTATTTAAGTTGGGGCAATCCTCACCAAAAGAAGGTTAATTTCTAGTTTTGGAATTAGCTCTCACAAGTTTGAGATTGAACGTAGACGGTATCATAATGTCCCGGCTGATCAAAGATTCTGTAAACTTTGTGAAGCATTTGTTGAAAATGAAATTCATTTTCTTTTAGAGTGTCCTGAGCTGGAAGATGCTGGACAGATTACTATAAAGTACTTGAGAATGAATTCTCAAACTTCAAATATTTAGACAAAAAATCTAAATTTATTTGGCTTATGTCTGCTGAAGATAAATTTATTTACAGTAAACTTTATACATTATTAAGGGACTTGTTCTCATTGAGACTTTAAAAGTTAAACAAATAATTTTTATTTACTTCTTTATTTATTCTATTTTTTTACTGATTTTATTCCAGTGAAAGGAATATAGGTATCATGCTTTGCCCCTTGAATGATGGTATTGAATCTGAATTGCATATCCCCTTGTTTATATTCTATTACCAATCTGCTCTTGCTTCGGTATTCATTTGGAAATTTATTATTAAAACAAGATGTTTTTCTACATTTGAAATATTAGTCTTTATGCAGAGAGTTAAGTTCCATTTATGATGTATCCTATCCATTCATTTGCTCTTCAGTAACAACTTGCACGCAATAATAAAAAGATAGATTGAGTTTGAATAGATTATTTCTATGATGCATGTACATTTTCGGAAACGAGAAGAATTCTTCATTAATACTATGGATATAGCAATAAACTTGGTTAAAATACAACTTTATACAGGTTTTTCTTTCTTTCTATCCAGTCTGATTTGTTTGTTTATTTCCCTTTTTTTTTCTTTGTATTTTATTATTTTTTCACTGAAAAATAACTAGCTATCACTAAATCGCCCAAATTTTTTTTTTTGTATTTTTCGGGTAATGATATGCATATAAAACGAACATGTTGGACTAAATCAATTATCTATCTCTTTTATTCCAATGCTGATGATTTAACGTATATGTCGCAATGGTCAGACCTTCTACGTTCGGCTAAGGACAGAGCTATGCAAGAAAGAGAAATAATTTTTTGCATATGCGCATTTCGACAAATCAAGTCTCATCAGAGGAGATCAGACCAAACATTTGGAAGTCCATTAACCGTAAAACGTGTAAAGCTGATAGAAAACAAATGAATAAAAGGATCTAAGTCCGGAAGGAATTCTATGGACAGAGCTGTGAATTATAGATACCCTTCATTGTTGAAACATTTCTACAATTTTGATACATATCGGTTTTCGAGTCAGCATCGAAGTACTGACTACTGCGTTGGTTAATACCTTCTGGGACTAACAGTCCCCCAGCAGAGTCATCATCCTAGTGGTAATAAACAACAAAATATAGAAGTTATTGTAAATTTTTTTTCTGCAAATGCGCATTTCGAAAAATCAAGTCTCGTCAGTGCAGATCAAACTAAAACATTCGGAAGTCCATTAACCGAAAAACGTGTTATGAAAGTAATTGTGAAATCTTTCTGCATGTTAACAGCTATATCGAGTCTCGAAAAAGTTGACTTAACTCATTTGGTCTAAAACCACAACTTGGATTTGAATACATATTCTCCTTTCTTTTTCTTTTTTACATGTGTATATAAATATAGTTTTTATATAGGGATTTTGTCCTATGCACATTTACTCCATATCCTTTTATTTGTTCATCCACTTACTCTTCATTTTATATAGAAGACTACCTCAGTCGATACAACTTGCGTCTTATCCTTTTTGATAAAAAAAATAATTATAAACTAAATTAAATTCATTCTAACGTATATTGTCTCGAAATATAAAAATATCCTTTTAAAAACTGTATATTTGCAGTTAAGATTGTAGGCTGATTACAATAATTATGCTTAAAAATACTAAAATACTGCAATACTACAATAAGTTTTACACATATTTGTGCTACTGCCTCTAATTGTAGAGGAGAACCCAGTTGGATGTCGTGAAATTCACTTCATGTTAGATTTAAGTTTTGAAAAATTGTTATTCTTATAAGATAGCTATGAATGGAAGGCTAATGGTATGCATTATTTTAATGATATATTGGATATCGAATACAACTTTTGTTTTGATATAGGATTGTTCTATAATATATTGTACAAAAAAGCGCTGTAATCAGAAAATAATAATTTTACTAGCCTCTATGACATTTTATTACCATTTTATGAAATTAACCTTGAAAGGAAGCGGAATAAATCCAAGTCCAACAATTCCGTTGGCTTTAGGAGATGACTCGCCTTCAATAGGAACAATCTTGTATCTGCTGACGATAGCTGTAATCCATCTTCGCCAAAGACTGGCCAATACATACTCTTCTTCCTTAAATAATAATATACTTATTGTTTTATTGATAAATGTAGCATGTGTAATAACGAAATACCGAGGTTACTGTGAATTTAGGATTTCAAAATTTGAAAAAGGAGCTATTAAATAGAACCGAACCCATCAAAGACAAATGTATATGGAAGAAAAATGAGATATTTATGACATATGGGTAACAGAAAAAAATAAAGAACAGCAATAAAAGTGTTGTTCATTTGCTCGTTTTTACAATGTATTTGTATATATTTTGTATGGCAATGGATATTTGATATATGGTAATTCCATGTGTGTCAACGAATTTATACCGACAATAGATCGTACAGTTATTTCAGGGAAGTCTTTCATCAAATTTGTACAGAAGGCGTATCTATACAATGCTGATTTTTGTATTAAAAACCTTATGTAAATCTATATCTCTTGTGCATAATTAAGAGTATTTTGTTTCTTGAGAATCCTATCTTTCAAAGGTTCCATGTTTTTGCAAGAATTAGGTCGAACAATTTTAATCTCATGAGTTCAAATGCAGTCTGCAAAAGACAATCTCAAAAGTTTAAATGCTGTTTGCAAAAGACAAATCTAAAATCAGATTGGTAATAGAATATATACAAGTCACTTTTTAGATTTATATCTTTGTCGGTATTCTGATTTACTACTCTTCATATAACTACAGTCAGTTTTCATTATACGATAAATTGCCAATATGATATTTTACCCGACGAACACATTGCATCGATGGTTATGATATTCATTTTTTTTTTTGTTACCTTAATAATCAATATCTTGTGTCAAAAGGTTTAAGCTACAACGAGATGAAAAGTGCTACTCGTGTTGCTTCTGGTATATCACCTGAAATATCCCGTCAGCTTTCTTAGGGTTGGGGGATTGTACAATAAATTTGTTTGTTATTACAAGAAAAACGATATTATTTTATCTGAGCTGACAATATCTTTTATGACATTTTGGACCTTAGTGCAAATGCAACTCACCTAGGGAAAATGGTAAAACTTGTTTATGCAGAGTATTTAGTCGCCCGATATCGTTTAAAAACCTTTCAGGATAAAATGCCTCTGGATTTGTAAATATGTCCCCGTCGTGCATAGTGGCATTCAGATGAGGAATTACAACTGACCCTTTCGGTATTCTATATTTACCAATGATTACATCATCGTTCGTGCTATGTGGCAACGAGAATGGCGCAATGTTCCCAAGACGGTGTGCTTCGTGTATAACCGCTTCACAATATGGTAGATCACTTTGATTTTGTAGTTCTGGCGAATTTCCTTTGCCAACAAGACGTTGCATTTCTCTATACATTTTTTCTTGGACATTTGGGTTATTCACCAAAAATAAAATCGTCCACAGAATTGCAACTGCTGTGGTGTCAGTTCCTGCTGTAAATAGTTCTAACAAAATGGCTTTTAGGTTGTCCTCTGCAAATAAAATTAACCAGATTAACTTAATTTAATAGAGAATACTTTCAGCACTCCTACAATTGAATTCTTTAAAAAGTGAGTCTTCCTGTCTTCTTTACTAATTAATTGCCAATAATCCACTTTTAAATGTGGCAGATATAGTGTCTTCAACATCTATTTTATCTCGTTGATTTTATGCAAGTAATTTTATATATTAAGAAAAAATGTCGTGATAGAAAATGCTGTGAATGAGGATTCAAACATGATCCTTTACACGGACAATTTTTACAAACGCATTCAAGCAAAACCTTTGGAACTAGAGGGGTATACGGTAGGACGTACAACATAAAAAGTGTGAATTATACAGCAGATGCAAACTAAAAAAATATTTTAAAAAAATGAAAAACAGTGTTTGAAAGTACTGCATATTTTAATATAAAATGTCTTAACATGGAACTGGATCTTCTTATACGGACAACCCTATAAGCAAGCTTTTACTTGTCAAAAAACTAGACGAGCAAATATATCAATTTCTCAAACATTCTTTTCAGTTGATTATATCATGCTTATGGTGCATGCATTTTGTTGACAGTATTATCCTTTATCTTTAGATTTACCCTGGCGAAGACTAGTGGTAATTACTTAATAAGAACATTCCCCATTTCTGAAAAATGGCATTTGTTTTTCACATCAAGACTTTCAAAAATTGTATTAAAACAGCATACACATACATGTATTTCTCTTCGTGCTATTAAATATTCCAACAAAATGTATGAACACTATTAATATATTGGCATCCCATCTCATATTGGCAACCCATCTCTTATTTTATATACAAAGTGTTTACTATTACCTGTAAACTGTTGATCGTCTTTATCACATTTTTGCCACTCTACAAGGTAAGCATCTATGAAGTCACGTGGGTGATTCCTATCAAGGGTCATTTTATGTTGATTGATTATCGTCTCCATTTCTATCTTAAATTCCTGTGCTAGTTTAACACAGTTTGCTGTACCAAATATATCCCAAACTCTACTCACTTCGTGCAGATAAGGAATCCAGTTTACAATGGGTAAATATTGGTTTGCCAGCATATCATGAACAATTTGAGTAAGACGAAGAAATTTCTTATCGTTGTAGCTGAAACGGGAACCAAAAACAATTGAACACGTAACATTCGATACAGCCTTTCGAATATCTTCCTCAAGAAAAACAGACGTCGATGAAGCTGACTGTAACGCTTTTAGTAAAAATTTTGACTCTTCAATTATCTTGGCTTCCAGATTTTTCTTTCCGAATCCAAAATGGCGCAGTTCAATTAACGTAAATGTTCTCTGTCGTTTCCATAGACGGCCACTAGATGATACGATACCTGCAAAACAAATTATCAAAATGATTGGTTATTAAGGTGTCTCAGTGGTATTATTCCGCCATATTTGTCTAAATATTGTTCATTTAGGTTTCATTCAATAAGAAATTTAACAAAATAGTTATTTAAAATGAAAATAAAGTTCAAATGTATTTGAAATTTATATTTCTAATCATTTCTATAACATTTTCGTTACAACAACGTGAGCTAAAACACATGAGCTTTAAATCTGTTGCTGGATTTACAGAACACAGAAATTATTCAAGGGAGATAATTTGATAAAAATATCACTAGAGAAATTACCATTTTGCAATTTTTCTCTCTTATTTCAACGGTGACCCGGGATTTTTATTTTTTATATGTAAACTACATAATGATAATTAAGCACATGCAAATTATAAAAAAAATTCTATAATATATTTTTCAAACTATCGTCTCATATAATCATTTTCCCTATCATTTCTATGTAAAACCTTGAAATTTACAATTTCAGATTTTGCGCTTAAATGCACGGTGACCCCCAAATTTCATTTGCATTTTGAACAATAATACAATTATGTTTCTACACAGAAAATTTCACAAATTTCTATAATAGGAAATTAATACCCTGCAGACACCTTAAAAGGGAAAAACATGATAATCAATTAAAACGAATAGTCATGAAGATATCAAAAGCTGCTAAGGTGCAATATTGAATATAATCTGAAAAGCCAAAATACACATGTAAGAATTTGTTCAATGGAAATTACACAAAGAATTTATTTATTAACTGAAAAGTAGAACTCTTTCGAACGGACTTCTCTTTCTTTTCATCAAAATTTGAAGAATGCTCGATCAAATGTAGATCTATCTTCCATTCCATTCTTGACGACATTGAACCTTTTAAGAGACATGAACATTAAACCAAAAAAACAACAGGATAAAGATTTTCAAACATGGTATTTGGTTACTGAAGTAAGCGGCCAGACTAATTGAAACACCATTTTTATAGAGTTATCTAACGTATAATCATTTTAGGTGTTTAGACTTCTGACATTATTGAAATATTGTTTAATAGAAAAAAGACCTACCTGCCGAAAAACATAGTCACATGCCACAATGTATCAAGGAACGAAAAACATAGTCACATGCCACAATGTATCAAGGAACGAAAAACATAGTCACATGCCACAATGTATCAAGGAACGAAAAACATAGTCACATGCCACAATGTATCAAGGAACTGCACATGAAAAAACACATAAAAACAAAAGAGAAACGTAAACAACGATAGCAACTCGGGACAGACGGACTTGGTACCGGTGTCATATGGTATTTTGAACCCCATGGAAAATTGACCCCGGGGTCATTTTTTACCCATGGAATATTGAACCCCCATGGAAAAGTGAACCCCCCTGTATGGTATTTTGAACCCCATAGAATATTGAACCCCTAGTGGTGTTTTACAGTTAATTTTGTAGAAATGACATATTTGATGTCGGATATATACTTTAGAAGGGGGTTCAAAATTCCATGATGGGGGTCAGAATACCATGTCAGGATAATGAATTTATATTTTTTACATAGCAAAAGCCAGCGGTGGGATGAAACCGGTTCATGGGTACCCAAACCTCCCCCTTCTCTGCCCCGTGTCCCTATAGTATAATAAACATACGAATAAAACCCAAAACGGGTATACTACTAACTGCATGACCACAATCTTGAAAAGGAAAAGGGGAAAAAACGTTATTAGTATATATTAAGTACTTACCTTTTTTGTCAAGTAGAGTGTCGATGAAAAACATATCAGGCCTTTCAGAGAGTTTGCTAGAATGTCTGACAAATACCTCATGGAGAGATTTGGTGTCATTGACAAATATTGCCCAGTATGGTTCCAGTGATAAACTGAACATACTTCCGTATTTCTCACTTAGTCTTCTAGTTTTCTTCAGTAAATCTCCACCGAACATGTTTGCAAAATTTCCAATCACTGGAAGAGGGAAAGGTCCTGGTGGAATGTCTGTAGGACGTCGCGATCTTTGCCATAGCATTACACATACAAATGTCAATAGAAAAATCAATGTATTCCATTCATCAAGCAATTGCGAAAAGTACAAATCAAGTTTAAGTTTCATTGTTGTTGAACGAAAATATCATAGCAGTACATTAAAGATGATAACAAATGTTAACTGGCTTTCTTTGTCATTTATACTTAAAAGAGACATAATAGATATTTACATGCACAGTGCACATAGCGTGATATTTTGGGCGTAAATTGTTAATCATAAAGTATTTCATTTCGCCTCGGTTTTATTTTTAAGGTAATATCAAGCAAAATTATGTCAAAATGACCGATAACTTATGAAGATCAATGTAGCATTTATTACTTTGTTTGTTTGTATCTGTTTTTAAGTTTACATAAGAAAACCTAAAAACAATGTAGACAAGATATTATCATTGTTCATTTGCGCCGTATTGCTTTGATATCTGTTTTGTTTTTATTGTTCGAGACGAGATATACAAAGGAGCGCGAAATGTATCAAAAACGATAAAGAAGCGAGATTAATGCGTTCAAAGCTGGAAGAGATTTAGAAAAGGCGTCTTGAAATTAAAGTGCCAGTTGCAAAAGTTTTCACTTATTAATTTTATAATCAAGTTTGTTATCAATTGGACGTGAAATTTTTCAAATAACTGCATTACACTTGCAAGAAAAAAAGGTATACAGATAGTTCGACCATTATTCCTTATATTTCTAAAATTGGGAAGTGAGTTTACCATATGGTTGTCAATTTACAAAGCTGTGTGCGAAAATTTAAGGAATATACAACCATAACTCTTAAAAAACGAAAGTTCATAAAAAGGAAAGAAATAATACTTATTAGGTTTTCACAGTTAAAAAGTATGTTACCAAAAAGTTTTCAAGTTTTAAAAATTGAGTTAAATATACGAATTAAGTCTCATAACTCTTGCTAGAAGACTATACAGATCACAAGACCATAGTAATACATGTATTCGTTCGCATGTTACTGATCAAGTGACTAAATACCGAAGTTACTGTGAATTTAAATTCTGCATATGCGCATTTTGACAATTTATGTCTCTTCAGAGCAGATAAAATCTAAACGTTTTGAAAACCATAAACTCAAAGATAATTAAAAATTGATGGAGAACAAATAACCAATATGATCTAAATGTAAAGCCAAAATGAGCTAAGGACAGAGCTTTGTATGAGGGAGATACTCCTTTGTTTTCAACAAAATTTACAAAAATTTAGTGCAAGGTTCAAAATAGAATCGGTTTTCGGGTCAGCACCGAGGTACTGACTACTGGGCTGATGAATACACTCGGGGACTTGTAGTCCATCAGCAGTGGCATCGACCCAGTGGTAACAAATGACTAAATACCGAAGTTACTGTGAATTTAAATTCTGCATTAAGGGGTTGTCAAGAAAGATTGTGCCATTTGCAAACAAATAACAAGATATTGACAAACATTGTCCCATAACTCTTGCAAGAAAAAAATCCAAATTTCACAAAAAAGTATTCAAAGCTCGAGATTCCTTCATTGCATGTAACTACAGTTTGAAAAGGTTGTTAAGTGTGAGCATGACATATAAACAGACGGACAATAAGACGGACGTACACGTAGACCTTCAGAATACGACCGTAACTTGACAGGCGTAAAAAATGACCTTTAGAAACATGAAGTTTATTCACTTTTTTATATCAGAATTGAGAGTGTTTTCCCTCAAAAAGTTTAAGTGTTATTTGATTTCTTGTGTTTCTTTATTTCACCATTCAGAGAAATAGATGATATGATTTATCAATTAGATGCATACCTTTACTCGGTTTGAACAGACATACCCTGTAAGCAGATCAAATGTTGAAACAAACTTACTGTCTGAAAATTAAAACAATAATGTTTTGGAAACACGTCCATACATACATAAGACACGAAAAATTTGAAAATAAATGTAATAGGAAGGATAACTGGAAACTGAAAAGTATAATTACATGCCACAATCTGCTAGGGAACTACACAGGAAAAGCACAAATAAGACAAACGAAATACGTAAACTACCATAGGAAGTCGGGACAGCCGGACTTGGTACCGGCACTTGCAAATTCAGAGGTAGGGTTAAACCGGTTTACGGGTATCTAAATCTCCCCAATATCTGTCCCGTTTCCATGTAGTATAATAAACATACGAATAAAACCCATCAAGGTAAACTGTTAACTTCATGACCACTATCAAAAAATGGGAGAAAATGACAAAACGTAATTTGGCAAAATGTGTCAAGGGGTGCTCGCCGCTAATCTACCGGCTAGCTCAAGGTGCCTAGTCTGCTGGTAAAATGATGTCGCACCACAGACAGAATTAAAAAAAAATGGAACTAAGAACTTGAAGCATCAAATTCCACTTTTTTTTTAATAATTGAAAAAAAGAAGGGAAATGGGGAATGTGTCAAAGAGACAACGACCCAAATGGGAGTAATAACAATTCAAAGCCCCCATAAGATCTTCAATGAACGGTGAGGAAACCCCACACCGAACGGCAGGTCGGAGTCGGCCCCTAAATAAAGAGTAATTAAGTTCAGCGAAACAAACATCATCCTAGACTCCTATACACATAAAGTAAACTAACTAGAAAACAGACAAGACACACAAAGGCTAAATAAATTTCCTAACAGGCGCAAACCTGCTGCGGCGGGGTTAAACTAGTTTTATTTGGTCCAAATCTAAGTTTATTAATTTTTTCAACATAGTTGACAAACCTGAAAGCGGTGTGTTCCGGCAAACGGACTGATCATCGAAGACGAAGTAAAGGTCTATAGACGAAACCACAGATCAGAACTACCAAGATTAGTGGAGTTAAATTATATTCCTGATAATAGGGATGCTATTCCTACTTTTGAAGTTACGGATGCATATTCGCACTTCTCTAAAATTAGGAATCACATATTACCAGTTGGGAGATCTTTCCAGAATATGCTACTTATTGACTTTGACTTCATTGAATCACACAATGTAGAACGACAACTATATGGACCATGCAAGGCGTTACACGAACATGATGTGAGTAGTATATGGGTACGAACAAATTAGTATTTGAGGTGGTGGAGCGTGGTGGAGCCGGAAATGACGTCACCGGAAGTGACGTAGAGCGGAAGTGACGTGACGGAAGTCACGTGACCGGAAGCGGAAGTCACGTGACCAGAACACGAAGTGTTTTGACTGCGCATGCGCAACCGGAAGTGGCCCTTTTTGAGGCCCTACAAGGGCCGTTTGACCGGAAATGACGTGTTGAAAGAGGGCAAGACCCCGCAGGGGTGTTGTGTGACCTTAGTCCATAACGCATGCGCGACCGGAAGTGGGCGTAGCCCCATGGTGTATACCGGAAGTGGTCTTAATTGAGGCCCTAGTCGGGCCTATTGATAGGAAATGACGTGTTGGAACAACATGTGACCCTGCAAGGGTCACGGTTGACCTTAGTCCATGACGCATGCGCGACCGGAAGTGGGCGTAGCCCCATGTTGTATACCGGAAGTGGGTATGTATCTACTGTAAGTAGCCATTTTAACCGGAAATGACGTGTTGAAAGAGGGCAAGACTCCGCAGGGGTGTGGTTTCACCATACTACAGTGTACATGCGCGACCGGAAGTGGGTCGTAGCCCCAGGTATAGACCGGAAGTCAGGTAGTCGGAACGACTCGGGCATGGTCTTTCGGATGTTTTTATATGTTGTAACAATGTTCTTCTTTATAGTTTCTTCCCTTTTCATTCAATTTCTCCCTTGTCTCACCCTTTTTTAATTGTTGTTATACCTTTTCAACCCCTTCTGCAATCCAATGTTTAGATTAATGTCCTCTTATGCCACCCTTTTCAATGTTGTTGTTTGTATTTCTTTCTTTTTCATCCAATTTCTAAACTAATACCCTTTTTAAATGTTTTAATAGTATTTTGCTCTTGTTTCAGTATTGTTCTTTGTATTTTCTACTTTTTTCATCCAATTTTCTCCATAATCCCAATCTTTTTTAAATGTTGTTATACCTTTTCAGCCCCTTTTTCAGTATTGTTCTGCAATCCAATGTTTCACCTAATATCCA
>MJUU01044296.1:84867-95848 GCA_002080025.1 Modiolus philippinarum | reverse complement strand
GTTTCGATTCTCTCAGCAGTTTTAGATAAGATCTTTGAATGTGTTTTCAGATACGATTCAATAATAAACTATGTTCCCCGCTGGTGGCCATCTTGGATATAGCGCTGACTTGATAAAACACCTTTTTTGTAGAGAACCACCTGAACAATATTATGGTTAGATTTGGTTGCAATTGGCCCAGCAGTTCAGAAAAGAAGATCTTTGAATCTGTTCTCCCATAAAGTCCATGTCAAAAATATTTTCCGACTGGCGGCCGTCTTGGATATAAAACTTACTTGAAGAACACTTATTTTTGCAGGGGACTACCTGAAAACTATAATTGCTAAGTTTGATTCCAATTAACTCGGCAATCTCTAAAGAGAAGAGCTTTAAATTTGTTTTTCCCATACGGTTCAATGTTAAGATTGATGTTCCCCGCTGTCGGTCATCTTTGATAAAGCGCTGACCTGAAAAAAAAATTTTGTCTTCATTTAGCGTCCATCTTGGATATAGCGCTGACCCGAATAACACCCTTTTGCAGGGGACCACCTAAATGCAAGTGTGGCCAGGTTTGGTTCGAATTGGCTCAGCAGTTTCCGAGGAGAAAATCTTTGAAAGTGTTCTCCAATAGGGTCCAATGTTAAAGCTATGTCCCTTGCTGGTGGCCATTTTTGATATAGTGGTGACCTGAAAAAGGATTTTGCACGGGAGCACCCAAAGATTAGGCAATAGGCTCAGCAGTTTCAGGGGAGAAGATATTTGGATGTGTTTTCCCATAGGTTATCATGTTTGTTAAAACTATGTTCCCCGTTTATTTTGGACATAACTGACCTGAAAACAGCCTTTTGTGGAGCACTATCAAGTGACTATTGTAGTAAAGTTTGGTTCCAGCCGGGCCTGTAGATTCAGAGGAGAGGATCTTTGAATGAAAGGTGTATGCTAGACGGACGACGGACGCGAAAAAAAAAAAACTCATCCTGGCCATAGCAGGGTGAGCTTACAGAAATATGTCATAATGATGACCTTGCAATAAAATAAGAATCGAGTTTCATAAAAATGTTTCTGCTTTTTTAACTCAATTTTACTGAATCAAAGTCTGAATAAGAGTTTTTTTTTCTGTACACGTGATTCAAGGAATGATCAGCACCATCGAAATCAAAGAATATGGAAAGCCATAATCGAAAAGTGGTCCAAATTATACAAAAATATAATAAGTAAAAAACATAACAAACAAAAAAACACACACACACACACACAAACAACAAACAAAAAACCCAAAAAACAACAGGAAAATGAGAGAAAAATCTTCTAATATAATGGACAGAATAATTTAAACAAGTAAAATTCATAGTTTTGATCACTGTCGAAACGTATTTCATTCTATTTTATTGTTTCGGAATTTTTGTTTAAAACTAGTCAAACATTTCCTCATAAATCAGACAAATGACCCCGTAGAAAAGTTACATGTTATGAACTCGTCTGGGTTAACAGTTCATCGTTATATTTGTGGATTATATATTCCCCAGAGGAGCAATAATTACGTGCATAGATAAATTTTAGCAGGGATTATTTGATTCCAGAAGAACAAACTGTCTTCGCTTAATTAAACATTAAAAATTAATTCGATTTTAGTTGGACTTAATATCGCTTTAATTTTGGAGAAATAACAATTACAGTTCACGTACTGAATGCAGACAGACGATTTGTAAATGTCAAATTGACCCTAGCTAATTAAAGAGAATTATGTCTGGACAGATTCGGCTAAAAACTTCCAATAAACTTTATTAGAGATGTTCGCTCTGACGATTTGACATAATTAAATTGTTCTTATCTTTAAATACAAAGTTAAAATCTATTTGGAAATAAATATCTGAAAATTGACATTTCAAAAATCAAACTAACGTAATCACTATCGGCAAAGTGCGAATCGATCAGATCATTATTATAGTCTAAATAATAGATGCGATCCCGATAAAGAAATTATTATTGTTTTAAAATCAATAATGTTTATTACAGTAATAATGACTTTTTCAACAATTGCACATATTGCTGACTATATTAATGATCTCGTCGATTCGCACTTGGTCGATAGTGGTAAAATAGAACAAAATATTTCTACAATTTATTAATGGGATGGTCGATTGACGTCGGTATGCCTTTCAGTGTCGGCAATATAAAAAGGTGAGAAGGAAAATCACTGATATACTTTATATATACATTCAGCAGTTATTAAAAATATTTTGTGAACTTGTTTAACCGTTTAAATTCCGGATATTTTGATTTATCTGACTTTAAATTCTGAGTTTTTAAAAAATGACCAATAATTATTACATTTTTGATAATTTCACTTTAATTTTGGTTTTTATATCAAGTTTATAAAATAGAACAATTTATAGATATAATGGTCCTTAATTTCCTAATTTTGTTATCCCGGATGGACTAATAGGCACAACCAACTATAATATACTGGCGGTATTTGGCCACAGCTTTAATAATAAAAAAAATATTCATAAATGCATATATAAGTTAATTCATGTCAACATATAGATAATATAAGATATTTCCTGTAAGACATATAGATAATATAAGATATTTACTGTCCAACATATAGACAATATAAGATATTAGCCGTTCCAGATATAGACATAGATACATACATTCCGCTTAAACCGATGCTAGGGACCGTCTTGAACTTACTGTGAGGTAAGAGCGTTTGCTCTTTGTTGAAGGCCTCATAGTGACTTCAAGATGAAGAACAGCAATCAAAGAGTTGTTCCATTTGCTTAATTTTACCACGTATTTAAAGGGATTTTGTCCCATGTACATTTATTCTATATCCCTTTATTTGTTTATTTACCGTGGAGTTTGTCTCTCGTGCAATGTGGAGTCCGTAAAAAGATTCCCCGTGCTTGAGGTGTATGATCTGTATATTGTCAGTTATGGTGTACTTGTTCATGTAAGAGTTTCTCATTTGAATGCACCATAAAAATTCAACATTTGGCTTTCTTGCTTTGTAGAAAATTAAACTATTTTTCAGGCTGTCTGTATATATATTATTTTTATTTAAATTCAAGCGTGGATGCTAATAACATTTTCTGTTATATATATATATATATATTGCCAGCATCTCCTGATTTTAACGGCCAAGTTTTCTTACAAACAACTCGATGAGTGCCCTGTGATCGTTTATATGTTGTATTGTCTATTTCAATGGTCCTTTGTCGGGCAATGGATGACAGTGTTTGTTAGAGTACTTCGCCCGATATGTTTGTATGTTTATAATACAAAGATAAACAACGCAAGGTACTTCAAAGGTTCTATGGGTGTTGCCGAAAATATCTCAAGTATTTTCTATTTAATCCTAATTTGGAAGTCAATGTGGGTCACTGCAGTTTTAGCGATTAGAGACAATTACCAGTTAGGGTCCTAATAAACTAACGGGGCGCGTGGTATATTCTTTGGCGCCTCTGAATGACTTTAAGATGAAGAACAACAATTGATTATTATTTTTGTCATGTTTTCTGTGGCTGTAAACTGCGATGTACTGATAGATTTTAGTAAATTTCCTAAGAAATTACTTCGTCGTTATAAGAGAGATACACGATTCTATTGTGCAAAAAATATTATTTTTTTTTGTGATTTCATAAAAGCATATTTTGAAATAATGTAATTGAACTGTCTTTGTCCCTTTCTTAATTATTCGAACCTTATTAGGGATAAGCATATTGAAGAACACAAATACCGAGCTAATGAAACTTTAAGTTCACCTTTCGCCTGCTTTGAATATACATACGGTTGTTCTAATATGTAGTCGTCTTGTTTAAGATTTGGTAAAATATTTGACCGATACATATAAATATTTTTTTTTCTCCCATACATATAGTTATATATTAAATTTTGATTTGTTTTCTCTTTATATATTTTACCAATACATATAAATATGTGAACAGCGATGTATTGGTCAAATATAATATACATATATAAGATTTTTCTCTTCATATATTTGACCGATGCATGTAAATATAAATCATTTTTTTCTATTCCTGTTTCCATCTTATTATTTGAACCGCGATGTATTGGTCAAATATTTGACCGATACATGTAACTATATATCAAATTTTTCGTTTCATATATTTGACTGATACATATAAGTATACATCCTGTCACCATCAATGATCTGTGATTAGTATACCAACTGCGACGTACTGGTAAAATATTTGACCGGTACATATATAAATATACATGTATATCATATTTTGAAATTTTAAAGTCGACTTTTCTTTACAATTTTAAAGATACAATTTCTGTGGATGTTTCAAAGACAATTGATATAAACATTTTAAAAACACAAGATTACTTTATTACAAAATTGCACAAGCATTTTTCGTTGTTTCCGTAATATCGAAAATGCAGAGATTCAAGCTTTTTTTTGGGAATTGGCGACTGCCAGTTGACAGGATAATGCCAGTTGAAAAGATAATGTGTTTTGTATGCGTGGGTGTATAGAATTTGCCGTTTTGTGAAATTTGTTTAATTCGTCTATTCCGTCCTCCCATAATCCCCATATATCATCAACGAATCGAAAGTATGTAAGTGGCGTTTTTTCCGATTGATCAAATAAAGAGTTTTCCCATGTTCCAAGATATGTGCAAGCGTAGTTCATTCCTAAGTGCGAGCCAATCGCAGTTCCTTCTGTCTGTAAGTAGTGTTTCCCATCAAACGAAAAATTGTTATTTTCAAGTACCATATCCATCATAAGTATTACGTCATCAGTTGGTATGTTTTGAACGGTTCTCTTATCCAGTGCTTCTTTTACAGCTTGCCGTGCTTCTTTACGCGGTACTCTCGGGTACAAAGATTTTACGTCCATGCAAAACATGATACAATTAGGCGGTAGAGGTTGTGGAATTTTCGACAGCTTATTTAAAAAATCGGTTGTATCCTGAACATAAGATGGTAATGATTTAACGTGTTCACTGAGTTCATGCTCTACAACTTCAGCCATATTTGCCGTAGGGTGCTTTCGTCCATTCACAATTGTTCTCAGTGGTACACCATTTTTGTGAACTTTTGGGTTTGCCTGCAACTTTCCAAATTTGACATCCGTACAAACTAAATATTGTTTCATTTCTCGTGTAATTGATCCGCGTTTAACCATATCATTAGCTAGTTTTTTCACTTTATTCTCGATTTTCCGTGTAAGATCAGACGAAACCGCTTTATACGTAGAATTATCATTCATTTCTTGTAATACCACCATCTGAATAAGCCCCTGAATCTAAAATAACTATGCCAGACCCTTTATCTGCCGGTCGGATAACAATTGAGGTGTCGTTTAACAAACTTTTCATTGCCTTTTCTTCAGCTAATGTGACGTTCATTTTGAAATCGCGGTGTAATCCTTTTATCACGTCATCTTTTACTTCCTGGATGTAGCTATCTAACCATTTATCACGCCCCTTATCCGGAGTCCATGTACTACGCTTTTTGAATTGTATCTCCTCTGTATCAAATTCTTCGTTTTCCTCTTTATAAAAATATTCTTTTAATCGCATCCGTCTTTCCCACGCTTTTAGATCAGCCAGTAATTTCCCGATATCAATTTTGCGTCTGGTTGGAACAAATTTTAATCCCTTTGTTAAAAGTTTCTTTTCGGAAACTGAAAGTATTCTTGACGATAAATTTATTACAACTTCATCGTTACCCGTAGTTTTATTTGCGGAAGAAATTTTACTTTTTAAATCTGTTTCCGGTGTATTCGAAATATTGATAAAGGTATGGCTGAGGAGGCTGAAAGTACATTTATTAATAAACAAAAATGTGAAAACGAGCAAAAAATTAGGGAAGTTGGAAAAACAAACAAGTGGGAAGTGGGAAAAACAACAAGAAAGTTTGTGGTTAGGGAAACGAGGCCTAAAATGGAAATGAAAAAAAAAGTCCATAAATATGGGAAATGGGAGAACGGACATCCCGTGTCCCCCTTCTAAAATCGTAATCATGTTTAATCGACGACATCGCTATTTGACGGCCAGTTTTATAGAAAGAAATCCACTTTTGGTGTGCTTGTCTCATATTCAACTATTATACAGGCGAAATGAACTCGGTTACGCTATATAAAAACAGAAATTTCATTGTTTAAATCATTTCAGTTTTGCAGGAAGTGTAACTGATATGAACAGTTCATGATCGCGAAACATTAAAAACGAAAACTTGACTGGAAAATACGGACCTCTAGCAATAACAAAAGCTTGTATGGTCTTTTTGACAAGCTGTCGACATAATTAAACTCGCATCACAATACAGAAAATAATTCAGATTTGATAACAATTTCATTTGATTTATTAGCAACTTTATGCCCAATTATGGGCTAATGGCTACAAAATTAATAAAGTACAAACATAATCAGCTAACCCCTGTCCTCAGTGCAATTGACTGTTTTAAAAAGGAGCCTAGCAATTGTACTTGTTCTTTTGTATCTGGGTTTAGATTTTTTTTTTAGTTTTGAGGTTGAAGTTTAATCAGTTTCAAAATTAAAATTTGAAAAGAACTGTGGTCTTATAGTTTGGTTTGTTGTACATTCAAAAATAAAATGTGCCTCATCTTCAATTTTTTACAGAAGTTACAAAGTCGCTGTTCTCTGGGAATGTTCTTATATCTTCCAGATTCAATTTGTAATACATGATCACTTATTCTGAATTTACAAATCAACCTTCTAGTTTCAAGGTTTAAACAATATAAGTAATTTTCAAAGTTATAGTCGTTTTTAATTGCTTTAAATAGTTGAAGTTTACTTTTTTCATCTAAATTGATAATTTTTTCCTCATATTTATTTTTAAGGAAATTATCATATATTTTTGATTTATTCAGATACACATACAAGCATATACAATTATAATATTATAAGATAGGATCATATGGTTTTTTTTTCAGAAAATTAAGTTTAATGATCTGTGTTTTGCATGAAATTCCCCACTCTGTAAATACTGTGCACATCAAATGGGTATATCGCAGTCCTGTATTTTATATTAAGATTTTAAAATTAATGATAATAGTAATACATGTAATTATTATAATAAACTGCCAATCATAAACATGCAATTATATTTCTCCTTTTCTTCGAAAATGTAAAAAAACCCACCGTTATCAAAAATTATAAGAATTTTCCCTTACTACGGATCAGTAATGATTCACGCAGTAATTTGTTTATTTTAGATGTAGTCTATGATTCTGTTGGGAATAGATAATGTACATGTACACTTTTCACATCCCTTTGATTTTTTCATACATAAATATGAAGCTGGCAAATATCACGTGACTGCATTCAGTGTAATTTCATCTAGAGGAACATTTCATTCTCATAAGTAAGTAAATTTTCTACTATAAGAAACAATTTTAAAACATTTTGTGTGTAAAAACCATTTGCAAACGACTTATGTTACTCAGTACTCGCTATGATTGTAAATTCGTGGTCTATAATTTTTATCACTTAATTAAAACAAATTGCGTTTTTTTGGGGGAAAATCAAAATAAAGAGCACTAGCCAAAATCGACGTTTCGGGGATATGTTTCATTTTCCCATTTTATCTTAGGGACATGAAGTGAAGGGGGGGGGCAAGGGGGGTCCGATAACAGCCCAACAGCAAATTGACTTTTCCAATAACAGATAATTCAAGTAAGTGATAACAGCTAACAGTGTATATCAAGTAAAAAACAGCTAACATATAAATGTAAAACTTGGATAACAGTCATCTTATTCAATAAAAATTTCTCATGGAGAAGATGTACATTCATAGGCCATTATTGTTCATCATAAAAATGTTCATTGGATTTATTATCAAAAAGTGCTTTATTTGTTACTTATTATCACTGTACAAGGCGGAAAATACAATAGACCTAATTTCTTAAATGTCATGGATTAGGCTAGTTGAAATTTTAAGACACTTTTCCAGTTCTACCCAGCTCGCTTGAAGTCTAATTCTTTTATTGCGTCCTATCTCAGAAATGACTAACTCAAATGCAACAAGAGGTATTGTCTTTGTGATGCTAAGAATGAAATGCCCAGTTGAATATGTATTACATTGTCTTACTGCTTTGTGTTTTATCAAATGTTTTCAGTTGTCAAGGATCGAAGATTCGAACAACTTTCAAAAACAGTATGTGTGAATTTTCATCAATTAAATTTCCTTTTCTCATCATATAGCTATTGGTGTCCAATTTCTTTGTATGAGTGTTTTTCAGTTTCAACTCTTGTCGTATAGATGAATTATTATTCATTCGACTAATTTCCCATATCTAGTCTATTCCGATTTCTTTATAGTTCAGCATTTGACTATTTTTTTTCTGCGTAATCATATAGCTACTGTCTACAATTGTATAACTTTGTCGTCTACATTTTGGTTAATCAAGCTAATCCTAACGCTTAATTTGAACAAAAAAGTCACAAAACACTGTTAAATTATCTGATATTAAAAAGGGCAACAAGTATATAAAATTCGAAGAAAAACATGTCAAGTCTTGAGATTATAAAATGTATGTTGTGATGGGACTCTATTTTATTTCCAATTTCCGGCACCTGAATCGGTTTTCAGGGGCTCCGGCTACAGAGCCCAGTTGGTGGATAGGGGAATGCCCTGTCATAACACAGTAAACCTGACCGCTCACCAGTGTAGCCAAACTGTGTGGAAAAACGCAACGTTCCGGCAGTATAAAGACCCCTTCTATATTGTCTAAAGAGAGCAGAGTCGTTGGAACTCGTATAAAAGGCTAATTTTCCTATCCCTATCCATTTCTCCCCTTTTCCAGTGGCAATCAAAACTCGTTGTTACGGTTGTCCCTTCTATTATTGCTTCTTTCTTCTCTTACATATACATCAATTTTTTTTTTAATTGATTAACTTGTTCTTGTCCTGATATAGATGAAATATTGTTAACTGGACGTTAAACTCTAACTAATCAATCAATCGATTTCAAATAAAACTATAAAGAAAAAGCTGGTCAAAATTGACCAAAGCAAATAACTAGAGGCTCAAAGACTAAGACTGTATCACTCACCTGACAAAATCCTTCTATGCCATGCATGACCAAAAATAATATTTTTCACCAATGGGGTCTAATGTTTAGCTATGTTCTCAATTAGCACCATTTTTTTTTGTCTGATCCTATTGAAATGAGTAATTTTGCAAAGGACCTTCTATACTTCTAGTTAAATTTGCCTTAATTGTTTCAGAGAAGATGATGAAAAGGATGGTTTCTCATACTGGGCTCCAATGTTAAACTATGTTCTGCATTTGAGGCTGTGTTTTTTTGTCGGTTACAAATGAAATGAGCAATTTTTGTAAAGTACCTTTCTTACATCATTCCTGTAAAGTTTGGTTGAATTTGCTTCAGTGGTTTCAGAAGAGAAGATGCAAATGTGATTTTCCGGTAGGGTCCAATAATAAATAATGTTCCATGTTGGCGGTCATGTTTTTTATCAGATCAGAACGAAATGATCAATCTTTGTAGAGGACCTTTCATACATCATTCCTGCAAAGTTTGGTTGAATTTTCTTCAGTGGTTTCAGAGGAGAAGATGAAAAAGTGAAAAGTCAACGGACGACGGACGCCAAGTGATGGCAATAGGTCACACCGACCCTTCGGGTCAGGTGAGCTAAAAAGTTGTATTACAAAATCATCTGAATAGTCAAAATTTAGACTAACAACTTATACAGTTGTAGGCAACAGCTAACTAATCATACAACCGGGGGGTTGAAAAGGGGATTTCCAACTTAGAAGTGAAAGGAGAAATCGCCGAGCGGAGCGAGGCGCGAAAATTTTTGGGGTATTTCTTTGTAATAACACCAAATTGAACTGTTCAATAACAGCTAACAGTGAACTGAATTTTCATCATAACAGCTAACACAGAACTACCCAATAACAGCTAACACAACATAACAGCTAACAGAGAATCAATTTTACCCAATAACACAATAACAGTTAATACAGTTACTTTTATCTTCAGGATATCGAGATTATTGATTTTTCTTACATGTCTAATAAAAATATCTGCTATATTTTCAGCAGTTTTAAATAATAGGCTGAATAAATTTTCAGACCATATTGGACTTATTTCTAAAGCGCAAGCTGGTTTTCGAAGGGGATTTTCTACATTGGATAACATATTCGATTTGTTTGCCTTAATTTCACTTTATTTTTCTTCTAATAAAAAACTCTATTGCACTTTTGTAGATTTCAAAAGTGCTTTTGATACAATATGGAGAGCGGGACTTTGGCAAAAGATTCAAAAAGCAAATATTAAAATATTTACTGTAATCAATAATATGTATCAAAATGTTAAGACTCGTATTAAACATGGCAAAGAGTTCTCAGATTTCTTTAATTGTGGAGTTGGGGTCAAACAGGAAGAGAAATCTTTCACCTTTTCTTTTCTCTGTATTTCTCAACGACCTAGAAGATTTTTTGATTAGTAATAATATAGACTGTTTACAAAAAATAACAGACTTATGTCAAGAAACTTTACTCATGTATATAAAGTTGTTTATTATTCTTTACGCTGATGATACAGTGCTCTTAGCTGAATCAGCAGACGGTTTACAACGAATGCTTGCATGCTTTGAAGACTATTGTAATATTTGGAATTTGAAAGTTAACACAAACAAAACTAAAATTATGATCTTTAGTAAGAGGAAAACTCAATGTAATTACATTTTTAAAATTTACGACAAACCAATCGATGTTATAGATTCATATTCATACCTTGGAATTCTTTTTAACTATAACGGAAATTTTTGCACTGCCAGAAAAAAGTTATTAGAGCAGGCACAAAAATCACTTTATGCCTTGTACCGGAAAATAAAGAACATAAGTATTCCAATTGATCTTCAGTTGAAACTATTCGACTCATTGGTATCACCGATATTATTATATGCATCAGAAATTTGGGGATATGAAAATAAAACTGGTATCGAAAGATTACATTTACAATTTTGTAAAAATATTCTAAAA
>MJUU01044296.1:65561-83494 GCA_002080025.1 Modiolus philippinarum | reverse complement strand
GGCTGAATAAACTATTTTTGTCTTTTGTCTTGTCTTGAAAAAGAAAGGAAATGGGGTAAATGTCAAGGAGACAACATCCCATATCCAGGTTAAAACGACCCAAAACAAAACATCTAGTATTTGGGAATACAGTATAACCTGTATTAAAATATAGAAAATCTACGATTAATGAGGCATCAAATACATTATTCATAATTAATATATTGTCCTTCAACACATGAATACTAAAAGTTATGAAATTACGAGCAATACGGGTTCGTTAATTATTTGTTTTATTTCATTTTAAGTTAGTTACATGTCTTTTTTAACGAAAAAAATGAGAATCAATTGAATCTCTCCTTAAAAGAGAATAGGGGGGTGGGGGCGAATATAGTATTTCGAGCTATTTGTGGCTTAGTTTATTCTTTTGTCAATTTATAATGTGCATTAGTTTAGATCTACAACCATTTATTATAATTATTTATATTCTTAATATTTTGCAAAATAATAAATAAAAAACAAAAACGTTTAGTAGTAGTTTATTAAACTTTGTTATCACTGATACGTTTGATAAATAAAAAGAAAAAAGTCTAATAATTTTAGCTAAAATGTTCATATGATTAAATATTACGACTTCATAATTAGCATCATTAATAGATCTCATTCTTTTGATATTTATAATTCATGCAAATGACATAAATTATAATAATTATGTATTTGAAAAACAATTTAATGTGTAACATCCCTTGAAAGAATTATCAATAAAACTTTACGGTTACGATATTTTGAAACGAAAATTAAAAAAAAAAACGATTATTTACAAGTGTTATTTCCACTCACGAAACGGTCACATTTACGATATACCCGAAAGATGGCCGAGCTGAAAAATCCAAACAAACGAGCAAACTTTGTAATAAAAATAATAGAAAAGAGAAGCAATTTTTCTTCAGGTTGTAAATCAAATCTTCAACGAATTTACACATGCCATCCAATCAGTATAATCGCATTATATCTCCTCTCAAGTTTTGTTTATAATGCATTAAATGTTTATAATCAAGATAGCATGTGTACAACTTGTGATAACGAGTTGCTTCTTTTTGATCATTTATCAAGGCTATAAGTAATTACAATGTTTAACTGGTTTAGATTATCTCGAACATACAGCTACTACAGGTGACCTTGTCAGAGATTCGCGTACCACCTGTCTGCAAGTGTGTTACCGAGAACAAAGAAATCATATGTTTAGCTGTAAATTCATGAAGATGAAGGACAACAATACAAGCTTTGTCCCCCGGCTTTGTTCCTTTGCTTGTTTTTACCATGTATTTGTGGAGACTTTGTCTCATGTGCATTTACTCCATATCCTTTTATTCACAATACCGTAGTAATATATTTACAAAACTTATTAGTGATCATTATTGTCGTTATTAAGAAATAAAACATGGCCGCCATACTATATTGTCATTATAACATGGGCTTGAGTTGTTTTTGCAAGTATTTTATCCCGAGCGTTAGCGAGGGGTAAAATATGCAAAAACAACGAAAGCCCATGTTATAATGACAATATAGTATTTGGCGGGTATGATTTATTTCGATTCTAATATGGAAATTTCACCCATTTTATACCCGAAGCGAGCAGCGACTATCTAATGGTTCCGTAACATTTTGATTTTGATAAACAAACTCGCTGACAAAACACTTTCCACAAATACAATAAAAACTTACTTTTGTTAGATTTAATTGCTATTTTAACTGTAGAAAATGTCTCAAGTCCTTTTAATCTCCATTCAAACTTTCCAACCGACGCTGCTGACGAACCGGACATTACGATTTTATTTGTGACGTCACAAGTAGGAAAATTAAAGTTTGTACCGAACATTGCCTTTTCAAGTTGAAAAAAAAATCCATAATGAATTTCGGAAACAAATTTAATTAAAAATTTGTTGGTGGATGGTAGATTTTGACAGTTGAAATGAAAAATAGATTCAAAATATACAACAGAAACTATGCATCTTTTGCGCATGTGGTAAGAGTGTTATATTGGTATTATAACATGACTCTATTTACAAAGCTAATACAGGAAGCCATATTAGAATTTTAAATATTTCATCTTGATTGTATATATTAATCTAATTTACTTTCGAAAGTTCAATAGTTTCTGCGTCATATTTTGAAAATTTTATGTTACCCTGACTGTCCATAGAACATACATATTTCCCGTGTTCCTATATTTAAGGCATTTTCAAATCTTATTTACTCATTCGGATCACCCCATACGAAGTATTATTTATAGAGCAAATTATAACCACCCAAACCCGGTGGACGGCATCGAGCAATGCACATAAAAAGAAAAAAGGTGAAAATGACTTCTTTTAAATGATAGGGATGTTGCATGCAACAGTCCGAAGGTCCGATATTCCGAAGGACCGAAGGTCCGATTGTCCGGAGGTCCGATAGTCCGAAAATGTAACATATCGTAAAGAAATCGCTCAACCGGTGAAAGAAAATAAAGAAGACTTGTAGTCTGATGCGGATATTGACGGAAATTAATGTAATGCAAAATGGATGAATTATACTGCATGATTTGTTTTATGTAATAGTAACTTGTGTAGAGGGCTGCATCCGGATTTACAGCCTGCCTTAGGACCACGATAAGGACCGTGTACCTTGTTACAGCCCGAGCCGAAGGCAAGGGCTGTAACAAGGTACAGGTCCGTATCGCAGTCCTTAGGCAGTCTGTAAATCTGATGCAGCCCGATACACAAGTTTCTATTACTTTTATTTCATTAAACAAATTTACCAGTCAAACGCTTTAGGTTAATATTTTCCTCTTTTTTTAATCGTCGGCAATTAACGAAAATACTAAAATAAAAGTAAAATTGAAAAACATAGACATCTTATTTCTGACTCTCTGATTAATATTTAAAACAATGTGAGATTAATTCATTTTTTCTTATCTTTCTTTGGTGACAGGTTGAAAAAAAAAAACAATTTATTGTGATTATTAATCTAAATACTTTTTGTTCTGCTGACGTCACCATCAGGCTGTATTTCTCAGTGGGCTGTATCGGATCTCAATACAGCCCGCACAAGCGATACAGCCCGCTCACAGTATTGTTTGGGCTGTATGTTGAAAAACAGTATACCATGTGATAGTAATTGAACCAATTGAATTATTTGCAACAAAAGTGGTATGGAATAAATTTATTTAACTCCCCCCCCCATTCAAGTTAAAATAGAATGCGTAGCGACAACTCTGGCAAATATTAGCAGATTTTAACATAGTTTTGCAGTCATGTTGTATACAATGTCTGTTCGTACTTCTCTAGTAAATGCTCCAAAGCTTTCATTAAAACATCATTCTGTCTTACATTTTGTAACCCAATGGATCAGTAAAAGAACAAAATGGTCACAACAGTCCTCGGATGGTCCGTTTAAAATTTGTGCGTCAGGGATCAACACCACATCCATATGATCCAAGATGGGAGCAAACGGTAGTGGTTATATTTGCCAGTACGAAATGATTTTTTGTAAAAGACCTTCCACACACTATTCCTTGAAAGTCTAAACTTAAGGGGAGATTTCCAAATACATGTGTCCTCCCGAAACTATGCTGCGGGCTGACAGTCATCATTTAAATGGAGAGTAATTATAACGGAATGAGCAATCGTTGTAAAATTACAATTTCCGACTTTGAAAATTTCGAAATTTCAACTTTAACTTTAAATTTCGATTTTTTTTTCAAACTGAATATTTCAATTTTCATCTCAAAATTTTAACATTTCTAAGCACAAAATTTTTACTTTTTCAAACCCGAAATTTCGACATTTTCATACCCAAAATTTCGGACCTTTTATTCTCAAACTTTTGACTTTTCAAAACCCAAAATTTTGACTTTTGAATACATAAACATTTTGGCAGTTATAATCTCACGATTTGGACATAAAAGTAAAATAAAACTTGAATTAGAACTTTGATGATTTTCTACTATCTAAAACTCAAATTTTCGATTTTAAAACACTCAATTTTTCGACTTGTTTAAAAAGTAGAAATTTTAGAGTTCAAAACAGTCGAACAGTAGAAAACTTGAGTTTGAAAAAGCAAACTCATGAATTTCGAGTTTAAAAAAATAGAAATTTTAAAAAGTCAAAACTGACTTTCAAAGTCAAAATTTGAAGTTTGAAAATGTCAAACTTTTGAGCTGAAAAGGGTCGAAAATACAAGTTTTTTAAGTCAAAATTTTGAGTTTGAAAATGTTTTTTTTCATTAGACTATATCCGAGCTCTGGTATCAGAATTAACCAGACAACTTTTCAACGCGTCGCAGTATAAAAAACGTGATGTCATAGAACCTAAAACGTCACGAAATTATGTTTTTGAAGTGTATTCTCTATCACATGGGGCGGACATGTTTGAAATGTAGGGTAGACTAATCTAAATATTTAAGAAATTATTCACGAGATGGTGAATATATGGTGATTTTACCACAGGTTGGCCAATTATGGTAAATATTTTACCCAGAGCGTAAGCGAGGGGTAAAATATAGGAATACAGGACAAACCCGTGGTAAAATCAACATATATTCACGCTCCCGTGAATTATTTCGATTCTAATATGACACTTACAGGGTACAGAAGAGACGAATTCGTCTTTTTATTCATAGGTTTAACTCAAGATTCAAGATTTTATTTTGCTCAAGACAGATTACACTGTAACGTGAGAATTTAAAGTAGAATTAAACAATGCATCTAATATAATTAACAATATAGAAAATTCTTTAGGACAAAATCAATAATAAATTCAATGTGAACGATAACAACGATAAAAGCTGTACATCATCCTAGTAAAATAATATATATAATTTACACAACCAAATATTATTACGGCAATGATTATAATAAAAATTATAATAAATGTACAATTTTGGTTAGAAATATTGATACATTATCCAATACCCTTTTGTTGCACAAAGATAACATACCTTTCAATTTTGTTTCGGATGGATTTCCGTAAAAGTACGGGGGAATATATTTGTTCCAAGCTATTTTGATTGCCTCGTGTTGACATATAAATAAATAATGAAATTCATCTCCAATCCATTTATTACATAAATTGCATGTACGCTTTTCACGTATTTTGCCAGAGTCCAGTTTCTACTGGAAATTTTATATTTTATATTTATATTATATTTGAACAGTCATTTTACCCCTTAAAGTATATCTTTTGTTCTATGACCAGAAAAACGGTCTATGACGTTATCAAAAGTACCGTCGATTGTCATGACAATACCCACGAGTATATATGCGGATTTTACCACGGCGATATTAGAATAGCACATAAAACCACATTAAACCGCGCGTTCCCTGCAGTTAGTCAACTCACCTACTATCTTTCTGTTGCCATTAGAATTAATCGCTTTTCATGTAGCCCTCTTACAGCGTAAGTTGGGAATGTCTTTTAGACAAAATATATCTTGGTTTACATATAAAGGGTCATTTTAGGACTATCGGACTATCGGCCCTTCAGACTATCGGTGTGTAGCATGAAACTACATACATTTGTTGAACGCGACATTTGTAAAATCAGGATGTTTTTCTTTAAATGCAAATTGAATGATGCATTAAATCTTCAGTTGCAAGGCTTTATGAACATAATAATGGCTATACATGTATATGTGTCTGTATTTTTAAATTGTGACAGAAAAACGTAATAATATGTTTTCATCATGTTCACGGTAAAACAAAATACATGGATACACACCATCCAAAGTAAACAAAGTTGTTGTATTTTCATCACTTAAACATTAAGTCGAAGTTGTTTGCACACTGTGTTAACCGACAAATAAAACACATCGCATAAAAAAACTCATTTAAAAATCAAAGCAGTACGTCAGAACCCGTCCCAAACAGACAGCTTAAATTTTCTCTTGATTTTTAATTTGGTTCCAAAAATGAATATGGGCAATCTGAAGTTTTAATAAAGCATTTGAATTGAATTTAATTTGAGGCCCAATCGTTGACAGGGCGGTTACCTATAGACAGTATGTCGCTCATTTAAAAGTCCGTTTGTCCCATTTTAAGCCGTACTCTAACTCTACTACTCTTCATCAATTTCCTTGAAACTTTTGTTAAACATGTAGATGTGACTGAAATGAGAAATCAGAAAAACATGCACATGTTCTTTTCATTATTATATTCGTGATAAGGTGAACTGATTCATACGTCCGGGAAACATCAACGGGCTTCTCATCAAGTACCATCTTAATAGTTTTAAGATTTATGTCATGAATATATTATTTTTTGGCGAGGAGGGTAGTGGTCGGATTATATATGAAATAAAAAGGTAGGATATTTGAACAGTCAGGTAATGGATTCTTAAAAAATGCAGTTTTAAATTTGTTATCTTGTCAGTTTCAGCGTTTATACGACCGCAAACATATTTCTTTCGTAATATGGTATGGCACAGGCATCGGCGTCTTCGTCAGTATCTGTGGACTTCCTAAGGGACCGACCATTTAACCACATGTATCAACAAAATATTTTTTTTCAAAATTAACATTATTTTTGGGGCAGAAAGCCTCCGTCAGAAATTTTTTTTTATCATTTTGGCAGTCAAAATATTTTTTTCACATGAAATCGGCTCCAGATTATTTTAAGAAAACCATAGCCCCCCCCCCCTTTTCAAGTTAAATGGTCGGTCCCTAACTTTGGTCTAGTTGACGGATTGTTATCTAATTTAAGTATGATGTATCTTTGCACACTCTAAAGAAGAGCTTGTTTTACGGCTTCAAGACCCCGCCCGTTTCAGAAAAGGGGACCAAAAAGGGGTTGAATAGGGAATTTTCATGATGTCTGTGCACAGCACAACTTTGGTTCTAGTGAATAGATCATTGATCATTTTCAAATTACTTAGCATATTTTTTTNGGGGGGGGGGGGGGGGGGTTGTGGCCCGGCTTTTCAGAAAAAGTGGTCAAAACGGGGTTATATTGGGTATTTGTGTGTCTATGGAAACCATATCTGTGGTTCTAGTGAACGGATCATTTTCAAATTTTAGTATGGTGTTTCTTGGACCGTTCTAAAGAACCGTGTATTTTCAGAAAAGGTTGCTAAAAAGGGGTTATTATGGGGTATTTTGAATGTAGAATCTTTATTTTTTTCTGATTTTGATGGGGTTTCTTCTCGTGTAGTCTGTAGGAAATTTCCAAACAGTGGCATTCCAGCGGATTGAGAAAATTTTGGGCCAAAAAGGAGCGATTTTCAAAATTTTTTTTTTAATTTTAGTCCGATTTTGATGCACTTTTTAGCAATGGATACCTTATGAAAAATGAACATTGTGCTGCACCATCAGATTTTTGATAACTTATTTCCTTTCCGAGTTCGAGGTGCGAAAATTTCAAACATGCAGATTACCTTAAATTTTTATTTTCATCTGATTTCAATGGGATTTTTTCTTTGGATTCCTCTCATTGTAAGCGTTCAGTAAAATGTCAACGGATTTGGCGTAGCTCTCACCGTTTCCGAGCTGAAAGGGGTCAAAAGGTCCAGATTTGCATTTTTTAGAAATATTTGAAATCTTTATTTTACACCAGATTTTGATGGTATTTTTTTCTTCCCTCATTGTAAGCTTTCGGTAGTATTGCAATAGATTTGGCGTGCCTCTCACGGTTTCAAGGCTATTTGGGGTCAAAGTGGCCAAAATGCAATATTCAAAATATGTGAAATCTGTATTTTCATTGGATTTCAAATCCAATATTTTTTTCTTTGGATATCTCTTGATGTAAGCTTTTAGTTGGTAGTCAACAAATTTTGATGAGCTTAAAAGAAAAAAAAATATTTTCATGAATTTGTGACCAGTTAATTAATAATCTCAATGTCCTTATTGTGTCTAGCAAATTACTGTCTCCACCACGTTCATTTCAGTTTACCCTTGTTAAAATTTTAGTGGTTGATATTCTATGGTTAGTTTTATGCGGTGACGGCCCTATAGTCCGAAGGTCCGATAGTCTGAAAGTCGGATAGTCCGGAGGTCGATAGGCTAAAGGTCCGGTAGTCCGAAGGTCAGCGGGTCCGAAGGCCGATAGGCCAAAGGTCCGATAGTGCGAAGATCCGATAATCCGAAAATTTCACAATGGCATATCATTAAAAAAAATCGATCAACCGGCGAAAAAAAATTACTGCAGATGTTGAAGAGGACGCCTAGAGATAAGTTGAACTCGGGTGCGAATTTTGACAGAAATGAATGTAATGTAAAATTAATGAGTACTGATTTTCTATTTATTCAAGAGCCCCTCCCCCATTGAAGTTAAAAAAATGAATGCAAAGCGTCAACACTGACAAATATTAGCAGTTTCTAAGCATAGTTTTTGCAGTCATGTGGTGTGCAATGTCTGTGCGCCCTTCTTTAGTATCTCTCGTAAATGCTACAAAAGTTTTCATTAACACATCTCTTTCTAATAAACCACTGCATCAGTAATCCGGCAAATTGGTCACAACAGTCCTCGGACGGTCCCCATTATAATTTGTCAGATATCAACACCATATCCAAGATGGCCCAAACGGAAGTGGCGATATTTGTCAATACGAAATGAATTTTCGTAAAAGCCCTTCCACACACGATTCCATGAAACCTTTAGGGGAGATTGCCAAAATATGTGTTTTCCTGAAGGGTCAAATGTTAAACTATGCTGCAGGCTGACAGCCATCATTTAATGGATCGGAACGGAATGGGCAATCTTTATGAAATTCAAATTTTAAATTATTTATTACTATCGAAATCTTAACTCTGACTTAAAATTTCGACTTTTTTCAACCTTAATATTCAACTTTCATTACAATTTTTGAGTTTACTAAGCACCAAATGCTGACTTTTTCAAACTTCGAATTTCGACATTTTCGAACTCAAATTTCGGCTAATTCATTCTCGAAATTTCGACTTTTAAAAATTCAAATTTTGTCGTTTAAAAAGTCAAAATTTCGACTTTTGAATAACTTAAAATGTTGACAGTTATTAACCCCAAAAAATTGGACTTAACTTTTGAACTTTGGTAAATTTCGACTTTCCAAAACTCAAATTTTTGTCTCAAACTCAAAATTTCTAAATTCAAATCAGTAAAAGATTTTTGTTTAAGAAAGCAAACATTCCGAGTTAAAAAAAAAAGAAATTTCGAGTTTTCAAAAGTCGAAATTTTGAGTTTGAAAATGTTTTCTTTTTAGTTTGTTATTGTTTTGTTTTTGCTTTTTGTTTTTGTCCGTATTTTTACCATTGACCCTCGACCAATCAGCACAAAACCCCGTATTAAACTGCACCCCCTGTATTTTAGTAACATCGCCTGCTTTCTTTCTGTTGCAATCACAATTTCGCCCTCAGTTGCGAATGTCTTGTAGACAAAATGTTTACACTTTTTCCTAGTTTGGTTTACATAGGGTCATTTTCGGACCGTCGGACATTCGGACTCTCAGACCTCCAGATAATCGGATCTTAGGACTATCGGACTTTCGGACTATTGCACATTCGGAAATCGGTCCTTCGGACTATGCTGCACCCGTCATAGCCCTTTATTGCTAAATATACAGTAGAGTATTGGGAAGTTCCAAACACCCATTCTGTCCATCCGTCACACTTTTCTTTACGCATATACCCTAGGCCTTTTGCATGTTGAATTAAATGGTGAATAAAAGGATATGGAGTAAATGCACATGAGACAAAGTCTCTACAAATACATGGTAAAAAAACAAGCAAAGGAACAACGCTTTTATTGTTGTTCTTCATCTTGAAGTCACCATGAGGCCTTCAATAATGAGCTTTGCTCATACCTAATAGTAAGTTCAAGACGGCCCCTAGTACCGGTTTGAATTTTGTTGTAGAATTGATCCACATAATATATCACACAGAATACGGGATTTTCGGGATATGAAATCATGTCGAATAAATGTCTCAAATACCAGTAAGCGGGAATGAACTCGAAGTACTTGCCATATAACTATTGTTTTACTAAATTTTTAATTGATCAAAAACAATAAACTTGGAGCGGTACAAAATTAGTTTAACATTGTTTACGCTAATTCAACAGTTATAAAGTCATTAGTGTTTCCCGCTGCATGTATTGATGTATGGATTGTTTTTGGTATGTGTAGTAAAATAACCTATTCAATCCCCCTCCATTTCCTTTGTTGATATGGGACTTTCATTTGGTGCAGTCCTGGTTTATTGAGTGTGCATATGTGCTATTAGCTTTTCGGAGTAAGGGAATGAGGTTCAATTTTTTTTGCAATGTTCTTTCAGGGTTTAAAACGAATTCAGCATTTATTTGTATCAGTAAATACTTTGAAAAGCTTGTACATGTATTTGCAAAAATAAAATAAAGTCTTGTTTTGGGCAAGCTTTCGGATAAATATGTCCTCTTCTGCTAATTTTATCGAGTAATTATACTATGTAAATCCTTAATAGAAAAAAAAAAAATATTTGCAGAAAATGAAATGAAAATACAACTGTGTCTTTAAATTACATCTGTAACATGGACCTAGCAAACAAGTCGAAACTTTTTTATGAGGGGAGACATTTTCTGCTAATGTGTTTTTTGTCATTTTCAGCTGGTTGATAAATGTTTTTTGGTGAAATAAATCAGTTTATTACCGTTTTAACGCTCCTACGCTTTGATGTTCTCTGAAAGTTGTTGAATTGTTTACCCCTATGTTCACTTTTAAAGGGAAATAACAGCACTGTTTGCTGTAAATCACAAGAATTGTGGCTCTTATCGTTAATCTAAGTTTATTTTTAAATTAAAAATAAATGTTAGCCTGTTGATGACAACCCTCTTTCCCCTTACACTTCTATATATAGAAAATCGAAAAAAAACGTCTTGATTTATAAATAGATTTCTTACATTAAGTTCCTTTGTAGAGATCCCCTTCAAGATGTACTATTTTAAATTTTTCTCTAAAAATGGTAATTCACGAAACCCTCAGACCCGTCTGAAATGTGTCATGTTAAATATAATACCAATACGGGACTCTCGCGTACATGTAATTGAAGGCGGAAACGATTGCCTAAAATACCAGTAAAACGGAGTGACTAGATTCTTGACCTATTGAAATAAATATATACGATATCAAAAACAAATTTTAAATATTTATGAAATTTAAGTGTATAATATTTACAATTGTTCCGATATGACAAAATAATTAACTAAATTTTAATTGACAAAAACAATTAATTTAAAGCGATACAGTAGATTAGATATAAACCGCCCTTAGCCCAACAGTGTTCAATAATTAGTGATTTCCACTCAATGTATTGATGTATTGATTTTTTTCGTATAGTATCAGAACTTTATTTCGGTTTGAACACGATTCAGAAGTACCGTTTATGAAACCGTGTTTTCACCAGCAATCGATATAGATCTCCGTTATTAAAACAGGTCTATTTTTTATTTACTGTAACCGAATCGAACTTTGTATTTTCTCGGTACCAATACATGTATGATATATATTTATTTCAGATTTCGTTGTTTCTGACGACACGATGATCTTGGAGTATTTTAGGCCCACAGTGAATTACAGCAGCTGGGCGGACAGGTTCAGTAGTGCCTGGACATTCCTTCTATTGTTGCTCTTATCACTGATTACTGCATGGCGACACTACGTAGGACCGAACGTGACTTGTAAAACTCCTGCTCAATTCACACAACAAGATGTGGACTTTAGCGAGGAAACCTGTTGGATGTCAAGACAACTATTGAGCCCAGAAACACCATTTTTGCCTTACGACGGTGCCATTCCGGTTATTTCGAGTGAACGTCGAGTTAGTGGTGAACAGAACACTAGAACATTATACCAATGGCTTCCACTTATTTTTCTTGTACAGGCCTTTCTTTTTAGATTACCTGATATGATTCTGAGGGTGTGTGAATCTAGTTTTGGATACGGATGTCAAAATGTAACAAAATTAATTACCGGATATAACTCTGCGACACCTGCTGACCGGATATCACTAGCAGACAATCTTGCCAAATATCTCCATGGAATATTTACCGCTCGTCCATTAAAATTTATTCCATTTGGAATGATAACTCTCATTGTAGCCTGTGTAAAACTCTTGTTTTTCATTAACGCTGTCACCCAGTTGTCAATTCTAGAAAGTTACCTGGCACCAGAAAATGTTACGTCATATGGAGGGTATATTGTCGATAGCATTTTGAACTCAAACTACTCATATATAGCAATATCACCAGCCTTCCCACGGGAAATATTTTGCAATTTGCAGATTTACCAGTTGAGTACCGTGCAGAGATATACAATACAATGCATTGTTCCTGTCAATGAATTTAACGAACAGATCTGCTTTTTCGTATGGATCTGGTTACTAGTGGTTTGCCTCGCAGCGGGAACCAGTGGAGTCATGTTTCTTGTGAAATCACTCCTGCCGATGGTTAGACAAAGGTATGCTAATATGTAGTTACTCTATATGTACCGCTGAACCCAAAATTATACTTGGCATGTGTTCTGTCGTAAAACAATTTACATACCAAGTTTGAAGACAGTATGCTATTTCATTCACAAGTTATCAGGCGGAAACCCTAAAATTCGCAAAATTTCAAAGTTTCAAGGGGCATAACTCCAGAACCCCTTAGATCTCTTGACTCAAAATCGAATTTTACTTTAGTTTTGTGGTGAACAATTTGCATACGAAATTTGAAGACCTTGAGTTATTTTGATCACAAGTTATCAGTCGGAAACCCTAAAGTTCACAAAATTTCAAAGTTTCAAAATTTCAAAGTTTAACCCCTCGGACCTCTGAACCCAAAATTGGACTTGACCTGAGTTTTATAGTAAACAAGTTACATTGCAAAGTTTGAAGAACTTGTGTTTTTTCGTTCACAAGTTATCAGTCCGAAACCCTAAAATTCGCAAAATTTCAAAGTTTCAAGGGGCATAACTCCTGAACCCCTTAGACCTCTTAGCCCAAAATCTAACTTGGCCTCAGTTTTGTGGTAAACAACTTGCATACCAAGTTTGAAGACCTTGTGTTATTTCGTTTACAAGTTATCAGTCGAAAACCTTCGGGGGACGGACGGACGTACGGACAGACAGACGGACGGACGGACGAACACACGACTGAGTGTATCACATAATACCTCGCCACTCCGTGTGGCGGGGTATAAAAACAAACAAACACACAAAAACAAAAAAAACAAAGCACCACAATTCTAAATGACTAAATACCAAAAGTTTAGGTTTTTCCTCATTATTAATTCAGTAAGAGACGCCTTAGTTGTCCAATAACGTTCTTCTGCTATACAATATATATAACCTGTTTTTTTTTATTTATTTTGCTTGCCGTTATGGTGTTTCGTGTTATTTATTTTAACTTATTTGTTTATTTGTTGGCATGTGCATAGTAACATAGGACTAACATAAGAACTGTCATTCTTACATTCAATGATGTTAGGTCGCTTTACACCTGAAGGAAAATTTGCGTCGAACGTTCAGAGATCATCTTCCTTCTCACAGTATCGACCAAGTGCGAATTAATTAGATCATTATCACAGTAGAAACTATGATAATGATCTAAACGATTTTCCCTTGGCCTATAGTGTGTGTAATTTTCTCCAATTCTTAGCGTGTTAACCCAGTTGGTTAAAAATACGTATTGTTTTTAATTCACACGTTGGTTAAATTTCTGCGTGATGTTTCCCGCAACGTTTCATTTCATTCATAAAGTCTATTGTGACGTCATTGTTACTAGGCTTTCAGATAGCGCGACAAACGTTGACAACTGTGCGGAACCATTGAATATGCACCTGAAACACAGTAAAAGTCATTGGAGAAACAGTATATCCTCCCGTTTGCTCATGGATTACGATATTTCTCCATTCTCGATAGTTAAATTTCTGATTTTAACATGCTCACTTAAGCTCGCATGTTGAAAATCACAAATTTAACTATCTCGAAGTGGAGAAATATAATCGTAATCCACTTGATCCGGAAGGATATACTATATTTACACTGTGAAACTTCATTTGCATCAGCAGGGATTTAAATGATAATGTGGCCTGTTTGTACTCAAAATTATCGCAAATTTCACTCCTGGTAACTTCTATAGAGTTGCATTGTGTGTTTGATTATGGAGTGTGATTTTTTAAATTTTCCAAGGCTATTTAGGTTACACACTTTGCGATCATAAAAAATTTAATTAGCAAATTTGGACATTTGGCAATATAATTCTTTGTAATAAATAAAAATATCGAAGTTACTGTGAATTATTTTTTTTTAGTATGTGCATTTCGACAAATTATGTCTCTTCAGTGAAGATCAAATCAAAACGTTTGGAAATGCATCAATCGGCGAAATACAAAATGTATGTGTAAAAACTGATGGAGAAGAAATTATCATTATGATCTTAATAGAAAAGCCAAAATCACATAATGACATGCAAAAGGGAGATACTCCTTAGTTTTGAACAAAATTTTCTTAAATGGAGATATTGCAAATTTTCAAATTGAATCGGTTTTCGGACCACACCTAAGTACTGGGTTGATGAATACCCTTGGGGAATAAAGTCCACCGGGAGAGGCATCGACACAAAGGTGATAAATAACAAAATACCGAAGTAACTGCGTACATAAGCGGTCAAAGCGCTGTTTCCCAAAATTGTTTTTTTTAATTGACTCTTATTTCGGATTGGAAAGGCAGAGAAGAAAGTGTAATTATTAAATGAAGAGTTCCTTTCTCATGAAATGGGTCGATAATATTTTTATTTGTTATCATTGAAACAGATATCTATCTTTTTGCACTGGTATGTTCACTATATTCGAATTCAATGATGTTTTTTTTTCTGTTGGAGTACACAGGTCATATAGAAATACATTTAATATACATACAAACGACATCTGATATGACTACAAAGAAGGCAAATAGTAATATCGGTTACATAATATTCGGCCCTAACCAATATTTGCAAGTTTTACAGCTTCAAAAAGGAAAAATCAACCATTTTTATCCAGCTTCATGCAGGAAAAATCGTCCATTTTTTACTGCAGAACCAAAAACTTAATTCGGCCAAGTTATGTTACCAACAACTTACCTAACACGTATGAGGAACGCGTACAGTTGAGTTCACACTTGCTTCCTCGGATGCCCAAAATTCGAAAGATGCTTGAACAAAAACAAAAATGCGTTACAGTATATGTATGTTTTAATGTTGACGAATTAAGGATTGAGACATATGTAAAATAATTGAAAATCGAACCGTCAATTTAATCGAACAATCTAGAGACAATGGCAACACCGTATAACAGAGAAACAAAGACGTAGCACGTGTACGACACAGAAAAGAAAAACAAAGACACACACACATACAGAGATGAACAACACGGATCAAAATATAAACCCCGGGTATAAACCATGGGTTGATATTAGGTGCAACGGTAGAGAAAACATTTCCTGCTTCTTATAAGACACCCGCCATGTTGAACATGTCAAATCAAGTAGTAAGTTAATTATTGTTTCCCTATGAAATATAGTGCAATCAAGTCTCGTATAGATACTAAGTCGGTCGATGTCATTCTTTTTTAGCATTCGAACAGAATTTCTTCATGTGGGTACAACAATCTACTTGAATGTTCCAGAAAAGTATATTCTGATAATTATCAGCGCAGTGTTCTAACGCTGTTGAGACTAGACAATATGTAATTTATATAAAAACAACACCATAAACAGGTTATAAGAAATACACAAATTTACTTAGAGCCATGCTTATTTTTTTTAAGCTCGATTGTTCGCAATGTCTTACAAAATTTCAGTCCTACTCTTTTCTGTTATTGATTCTCTGAATCTTTCATTCCGATAGATTTATGTAATTAGTGATTCTCTGAAACTATACAGCGTCATTTTGTGTAAGAGATATTCTGAAACTTTCATTCCGACATATTAGTGTGAGAGATATTCTGAAACTCTCATTATGATAGATTTATGTTAGTGATAATCTCTGAAACTTTCATTCTAACAGATTTATTTGAGTAATACTCTCTGAAACTTTCAGTCTGACAAATTTATGTAACTGATACTCTGAACCTTTCATTCCGACAGATTTATGTTGATGACACTCTCTGATACTTCCAACAAATGTATGTAAATTGTACTGTCTGTAAGTTTCAATCCTACAGATTGATGGCAGTGATACCCCTCTGAAACTTTTATTTCGACAGATTTATGTAATAACTTTTTCCTACCTACTTTCAACAAAGTAGATTCATAACAAAATGAAATAATATATATGACCACTTAGTGCATCATACAATGACAGTGCAGTTCACTGGTTATTTCTAAATGGGCATATAATGATTTGTTTCGACTAGAATAGCGAAAGAGGATATGATGAAACTGTCAATTTTTGATGTCGTTAAAGTAAAAGGCTATTTCCTGAATGTTAAAAGAGGTGACTTGCTTTTTTCTAATTTGTATCTGATGTTCAGTACATTTGAACTTTTACTTTAAATTGATATAGACTTTAGACCAGATTATTTGAAATATAGTTTTTTTTCAAAACGCGGCTTTCTCAAGTTCCTTAGATAAATATGTAAATATGTAGACCTGTGTCTTAGAAAATAAAACTGTCATTTTGAACAAAAATTGCATACAATGTATAAGCATCAAGTGAAAAGACAAAAATAAATATATGATATTAAAAACAAGAAAATGGGTTTGAGAGGCTTTTTAGGAAGGTGGCTTTTTTGCAAAAGAACTTATTTTATATTATTTTCATCCTATGAATTTATATTTTTATATCACAGGTATGTAAAGAAATATTTGTTGATGGGTAAAATAAGTCCAACCACAGGGGAAATTGGTTCATTCAGTGGTACTCTGATCAGCCAAGACGGTGTATTGATGCTGCAGATGATTGGCGATTTCTCGTCAGATCTTCTCGTACGTGATATTGTTCTTCGGCTTTGGAATATTAACCAATCAGAAAGACCATCACCGGGTCAACAGGTTCAAGTACAACCATCAGCTGTGCCAAGTGGCGTTGTCGTATCTCCTCCCCCTGACGCAACTTATCCAGATATGATTGCTATGCAGGAAAAACCCGGACTGTAAAATATATGAATTATTTCAATACATACATGTATACTGATATTGTATGTACATGTACTTTAGGACATCTATGTATCTTTTATCTGTTAGTTTTCGTAGAGTAGTTCATAATTTTCAAATATATACATATTTTCAAAATAAGTTTATACTCAATTATAAATTTATCAAGGGAAACGTAACTGATTTTGACCAAATGTACAATGTATGGTGTAGATAAAATAATGAATTAAACATCTATATTGAATGTACTTTAAACTTTGTCTGGTAAAATCTCTGTCAAAAAAGACACCTACTCAAATCTACGACCTTTATCATATTCTTTTAATTACTGATCAATCACGTGTACATATTACAAATTTATTTTAGTAGACTTTGACGCATACAAAATTAGTAAAATATCCATCTTGGATTTTTATAAGCGAATTTCATAGACAAAGTGTCTTTCATAATCTGTGGTCATCACCTAACGGGTGTAAGGGAGTATAAACAAAAAACCGAGGATACTGTAAATTTAGTTTCTGCATTATGTCCATTTCGACAACTAGTGTCTCTTCAGTCCAAATCAAATCAAAATATACACAGACGAAGGCCTTCATGGAGTGCCCTGTTCCCGCCATGACCAATGGCATTTTTGTCGTTTGGTTCATACTCCTCCTTAGACTTAATTTTGACGGAATTTTGCAAGAAACATTTCAAGTACGAGCGTCAGATTTCAGAAGCATTCTACAGTGGCGGATCCAGACTTTCTGCTAAGGGGGGCCCGACCAATATTTTTTTCTAAGGGGGGAGGCCCGGAACCCATTTTTTAAAAACCCCTAGGAATTTTAAATATTTTCGGGCCTAAAGGGGGGGGGGGGGGGC
>MJUU01044296.1:48792-65340 GCA_002080025.1 Modiolus philippinarum | reverse complement strand
AAAAAATTCCTACATGGATTTTCAAAATTTTTTGCTCAAGTTGTTCCATTAGTAGTGCTCTTCAAGACAAAAGGTCAGAATTTTAATTCTAATTACAAAATTTCTGACACTCGTACTCCCTTAAGATCTTTAAATGTATACATATTCCTTTTTTACATCTGTTATTCTTAAAACACGGGACTGTCGAGACAGGAACGAGAGTAATTGCCTAAGATAACAGTAAAAAGGAATGAGTGGATTTCTAAACCTAATGAAATAAATATAAACCACTTAAAAACAAACTGTTTATAAAATTGAAGTGCATTTATAATTTTTCCTATATGACAATTAATTGACTATATTTTAATTGACGAAAAAAAATAATTTATCTGAGGTGCTTCAAATCTATTAAGTATAAAAACGACAGTAGAATCCTGATAGAACAAAGAACAAGATTACATAAATAAAGTCCAGCGACAAGACCAGAAGACGGAAGACAAAAGACGCTACACAGTCACAAAACGGAACACTACAAATACAACAATATAAAAACATAGCACTAACAGTGTGAACTCTCGAAGAGTGACAATGTATTTATTTATTTTTGTATAAAAAAGAACTTTTCCCGGGACGAGCATGATTCAAAAGTCCCGTGTTTGGTTTTTATTTCATTTCAGCGGGATATCCTTGGACATCTTTTTCACAAGAAATTGTACTTTTCTGTTGCGTGTATTTTTATTTTATTATGTCGCCCCAGACGCAGTCGGGAGGACATATTGTGTTTTGTCCATTTCTTTATTATTAAGTCTCCCAAACGAAGTTTGGAGGAGACTTATTGTTTTTACTCAATTCTTATGTTTTCTTGTTTCTTCTTGGCTTTCCGCCAAAAATTTGTCCAACCATTTTCTCGGAGACCAGTGGTTGGATCTTAACCAAACTTCACAGAAAATTGGACCCCTATCTCGAAAGGTGCAAACTGGTTTTGGAATTTTCAAAATGGCACCAGTTGCCATGGAAACGGCAAAAAAGCGGGAAAATAATAGTGCTCAGATTTGGATGAAACTTTACAGGAAGATTACTTAGGACATGATGAATTGGTCTCTGGTCTCCAAGACTTCAAAATTGCACCCGTTGCCATGAAAACAACAAACCAGAGGCTCCCAGGGCTCACCTGGCTTTCAGTTGCCACAATCAAGCTAACATTGTAAGTTATACAGCTGATCTTCCGCTAAAAAGGCG
The DNA here is from genome assembly GCA_002080025.1 of Modiolus philippinarum. Lineage (NCBI taxonomy): Eukaryota > Metazoa > Mollusca > Bivalvia > Mytilida > Modiolidae > Modiolus > Modiolus philippinarum. Next base: position 64,122 of record MJUU01044296.1, on the reverse strand, counting down.
GGAAAATTCAAAATACTCAAAATTGCATAAAACTTAGCAGACAGGTTGTGTGGAAGTGATTTGTAGCCCTGATTTCAGATTTGGGAGTTCGTTTGGGAGACTTGTATCAGCATCCTTATACAATTACAAATCTTTCTTTATTGTTTCTTTTTCCACCCCATTTTTGTCCGGCTATTTTCTCAGAGATGCTTGGACAAACTCATTCATACTTGATACAAAGTTGGAAGACCATGAGAAGATGTGCATGCACCGGCAAAAAATTTAAAAATGACCGCCATTTTACGTTTAAAAATTGATGATTCAATATCTCAGGAACTGCTTGGTAGAAATTGATCATATTTTGTATAAATGTTCAATAAGATGAGAGGAAAGAATTCATGCGAAAAAAAGATGGTTACAAAAATACACAAAAAATCAACTTTATTCAATATTTCCGCAACTCCTTTGCAGAAATTGATCATATTTTGCATAAATGTTCAAGAATATGAAAAGAAGGAATTTATGTGACAAAAAATTTCAAAATGGCCGCCATATCAAAGAAAATTGATTTATAGGTGGATTTTCACACAGCGAACAAGATGGAGTCATCGAATTGGCTGGCAGGGGCGACATCAGCTATTGCTTGCAATTGCAAATCTAGTTATTTTTTATTTTCTTCTTTTTTGGAGGAAAGCCAAGTATTATGAATTAGGGAATAACTTGTAAAAGTAGTAGATAGTGAAGATTTAAAGGAGGAATAGAAGGGGACAGTCTCATTATAATAGGGAATTCATTTGCTATTTGGGTAAGGTCGTCCTTAAACTACAATTAAGGACAGTTGCGACTTGCACAAGGACTTTTTATCAGCCTAAAAAAACTAGATAACTATAAAATATGGATATCGGATGATAAAACTATTTCTGTTACCCCACACGTGTAGGATGAAAGTGCTTTCATGGCATAACAACTCGGTTTTCTGAGGAAAGAAATATTACGAAGTGATCGAAATATCAGGCATGGGATTTTCCTTTGTGTTTTACCTCTGTTATTCATATTCGATAATTTAGCAAGTATGAAGCCCCTGTGACACACATACTCAAAATACTTGTTTATATAAGATTTTGATTGCCCTATGAATTTCGCCTCAGTATTCAAATTTTGAAAAAAAAGATTGATGTATATTCTATTTATGCAACAACATAGTCCCCTGTAACAGACACAACTTTTTGAAATTTGCAGTTATGGTAGACAATCCAAGTAGACCTTTTGTTGTTTTGTTTATTATGAAGAGCTCGAATCACGCCATCATAGACAGATATGAAATATCAGTGTCACAAATGAAAACTGACATTTTCAGTTAGATTCACGTCTTTCCGGATTTTACATAACCGGTTTTGACTTTACCCTGGATTGACCCACTGACAGTGTGACGGGTGCTGTATACAGAGCAGGGCATGCTTTCCCTTCCGGAGCACCTGATATTACTCTGGATTTTTTTTTGAAGTTCACACTGTTAGTGCTTTAGTGTTTTGTATTGTATATGTAGTGATTGCGTGTTTTGTGCACACGTAGTGTCTCTGGCCTTCCGTCTTCTGGTATTCTTTCTTTTGCCTTGTCTCTGGACTTTGATTTATATGATTTTGTGCTTTTTTTCCTTCAGTATTCTACTGCTGTTGTGTATCATAAATCATTTTCGACTTGTAAATATAATATTATAGTGAGAAACTATCTCGTTATAACGAAAATCATCTTGTAATACCGAGATACGTAACGAGGAAGTATGTTGCTATTTTTGTCACATGAAAATTTTGACTAGTATCTTAAAATCGGTCAATTTCAGAACAAAACAGTAAACGCCTTTTTGCAGATGTTGAAACGAACACTAATTGAAAAATTGATATACAAAGTAAAATCCTGGAACCAAAGGTTGAGTTGGAAGAGGGATTATGGGCGGCAAAAAAAACTTTCGTCTTTTTCCACCAATTTGGCTTGTATATTACAAATTGGTCTTTTCAAACTTACATCTTTATCTTTTTGTATTTTTTCATTCTTTTAGAGTTTGACTTAAAGGTTCTAATTTTGACCGATAGAACACCACTAAGGGGTCACTGCAACCTATACTTTACAAAAAGTTCAGCCCTAAAATACAATAGAAAATAGAGCCAGGTCACAAAACTAAAGGTAAATTTAAATGAAAGAGCATTTGCAAAAACGATTCGGAGTTTTCAAATTGGCCAAATCTACAGTAAATATAATGAGGAGCATTAAAAAACAGATGGAGGAGTTGTATATACCTGTAAATTAGGAGTTTTTTAAAAAAATTTTGAATGGTAAATAGATTATGTTTATTTAAGACACACTATCGTACAATCAAGTTCCTTGCAAGGAAAAAAAGATATGGCGTATATCCTCTCTTCAAAATAAAACATGTTAACATGAGCATGACCTGCACACACTTGTGGAATTTTGCCCATTTTAGACCCACTTACCGAAATTTCGTTTTTCGTTCAGTTTTTCTTTCATTTGCTTCAAAATGTAGACCAAACGCTTTCCAGGTATAAAAACGAGGTATCAAATAATTGTGTATTGTATGAGCTTTACAAAGAACCCAAGTTTTTACAATTTCTATGCCCAATACGTTCCATAGCGCAATTAAACGTACATCTACCAATGAAATATGGACGAAAAAACTGATATTTTCATTGAAATTGCGTAAGTTTGATGGTCTAGAGAACCCGAAGTGCATCTTAGTTCGCGATTCTGAAAATTGTTTTCAATCTATTTTCAATATAAAACATGTTAAAACGATGTTAACATATTTTAAATGACCAAAATTTATTCAAATAGACCAAATACATGAACGTTTGAATAATTTCGATTTTGAATAAAGTTTTGTCTTTCTTTTGCCTAAAATTATTTTTTAGTAAACAAATATAATTTAAAATAGGTATCAAATGAAAGCTTATTATATTTGCTTTACAACCATTACAAATTATGGCTGCTTTTAGGAATATAAACATCATACACCAATAAAACTTACCCCAATCCCAACGAATTTACTCTAAAATTGTCAATTTTTAAAATCTATTTTCGCATAAAAATAACCAGAACACGCAAAATGTGTGTTGTATATGCCAATGTTGCATGAATAACATTATGTTTGGTACTTTAACAGCCATGTGTTGACATAAACTCAATATCTGGCCCGAAATTGATGAAAAATGGGAATTTTTAACATTTTAGAATTGACCAAAGTTCACTGTTAAATTGTTATATATGCCAAATCTGCAGATATGCCAATTAATTCTACCAATCGACACATTAGTTGTCTTAAAATATTGTTTAAAAACAAGGAATGTTTAATGTGACTCTAAAAACCAAAAATCTTATTCATACCCCAACAATTTTTCCGAAAAATTATTTGGATAAAAATAACCACCACACGTAAAATCTGCGTTGCATATAGCAAGGTTGCATGAATTCTATCATAATTTGGTATTTTAAATCCCACTTGTCAGCTTAAACTCAATATTTTGTCCAAAATTGATAAAAATGGAATTTTCTAGCTTTTCAGATATGTCCAAACTTCACTTTTATATCGTTATTTTTGGCAAATCTAGACTATTTATCTGCAGATATGCCAATTTATTGTTTTAATCAATACATAAGGTATCTGAAAACACTGCTTAGAAAGTCAAGGAGTGTTCAATGTGACTCTAAATACCGAAAATCTTACCCCTATCCCAACAGAATTAAACTTTAAAGTCCCCAAAATATGGCTGTCTTTACATATATATATATATATATGAACATAGCATACTAATGTTTTACTTTCTTTGCAAAAGATGCATTTGATACATCGTAATATGTTATTCTAACAAAACAACATGGGTAGGAATTTACAAAATTCAATTTTAATTGTTGAATAAGTGCCCATAAACCATGCGCATGATCTTTTTTTGTGATATATATCAGTCTCTGTGTATTTTGTTGTTTGAAAATGATACGTCATTTGACCTTTATGCAATGTTTAAGCTTTTCAGATGAATAAAATGAAATAAATTTTGTTGAATATGTGTGGTAAGGGGTAATATGTTTGTAATCTATAAGACTGTAGTTAGTCTAAAATATTTGAAAGTATTCTCTGTAATTGCTTAGATATAATGAAACGATATTTAATCAACATTTTCAAGTTACATATAAATTCCATGAAGTATTTACATATCAAAGTCAAAAGAGCAGAAATTCTGAAAAACGGAAAATTCCCATTTTGCATACAATTTCGGGCAGAAAAGTCGAAAAGAGACCTCTTAAAAAAGTTTAAATCTATTTAAATGATCTTCTAACTGTCAGCTTTAGTGAAATAAACACTAGAATTCCCTTTGAACATTATATTTTTATTATTTAGAGCCTAAATATTTCAAATTTTTCCGTAATATTTAGGGGGAGGGGTGCTAATTTTGACATTTCTCAACCTACATTATGTCTGAAACTAGAATGCGTGCGCACAATTTGTTGTTAGTATTACATAAATCATTATTAAATCGGCCATTATTATATATATATTCAGATTTTACGATCTTAAGGTTAGAAAGTCGAAATCGTGAAAAAATGTAAAATTCCGAAAATTTCCAAAATGTTTATACCGAAAATGAAAATTTTGTTGACTTAAATGATTTTATTTTCCAACATTGTATCATACCTGATAAGCTAGGCATAAAAAGTAGATCAAATGACGAGGGTTGTTCATCTGAAAGGAATTGACAGCCTAAATCGTCATTTTTACAATTTTTATGCAAGGGAGGGGTACATTTATTGTATCCCCAGAAAATAAAAAAAGGCGTGAAGTGCCCATACTTGTGTTCATTGTAAAAGATATTACATTCGCTTTAATTTGGAACCAAATTTCAGTACATATTATTTATCGTTCAAAAATTATGGAACTTAAAAGATGAAACTTAGGTTAAAACGAAAATATAAGAATTTTTCATGGTTTTATATGAAAGTGACCCTTTACTGTCTATGCATGCAGGTTATGTTCGTGTTAATATGTTTTATTTTGAAGAGGGGACATAGAAAAACTGAAAAAAATCGGCTAAATATGTTTCACTGCCATGGCTTTCATTGGTATTATAAAACATGTTTGCAGTCCATGTGATGAAGATTCAAATTATTTCATTGGAATCTGCGATTTAAATAGTGTCAAAATAACTTAAAATATTAGAGCATTTCTTTTAGTTCCTTTAGGCCACTTTCCGTGCATCCCCCACTTCCAATCTAGACCAATTTTTTTCACGCGTCCTATATCCTCTTTTCAAAATAAACATGTTAACATCATCATAACATGCACGCAAAGACAGAATGGGGCCACTTTTATAGTACACCACTTAAAATTCTTATATTTTCGTTTTCGATTTAATTTCAACTTTTTAGTTCCTGAATTTTTTATAGATGGATGAAATATACAAAACTTTGGTATCAAAAGAAAGCAGAATTCATAATCTTTACAATGAATATAAGTTTGGGCATTTTACGCCTTTTGTATGGTCTTGGGATACAATATATATACCCCTTCCCCTTCAAAAAATGATGAAAATGAAAGAAATTTTGGTTTTTTAATTCCTTTTCGATATACATCTTTGGTATTTTGCTGTACTTTTTGTACCTAATTTATCAGTTTTGACACAATGGTGAAAAATAACACCATTAATGTCCAAAGATTTTTATATTTTACGTCAAAATTTTTGAAAAAAATGGGAATTTTCGGGATTTTCAATATTTTCAGTATTTTGACTTTTAAATATAAGGATCGTAAAAATCTGTTTATATATTTTTTAATTGCCTATGCAATAATGTTTTAAAGGATGCGTCAGCAACAAATTGAGTACAAAATATTTTGTTTCAATCGTCTGTTAGGATCACAAATGTCGAATTAAGCACTCCTACCCCTAAAAATTAAGGAATATTCTAAATATCCATACTTTTATTGCTAAAATATGGTGTTTTATTTAATTTTGGGTTTACATTTCAATATATCTGATATATAGGAGATCTTTTAGTAGAATTTTAATGTTATAGCGAGCTAAATTTGCCCATTCTAACCAAAAATGTGTACAAAATTGGAATTTTCAGTTTTCTAGGATTTCCCCTGATTTGTTGTCGAGACGTAGATTTCTTATATAATTTATATATAACCTTGAAATATGAATGTTATATCGTTTAAGCGTGATTGACCTTGAATTCGAATACGTTTTAAACGTCTGAGACAAACTGCGGACCTAAGAAATGCAAATTTGTAACCCCTTCCTGTAGGCTATGGACTTAAATCACTTTCCATGCACCTCCCAATGATCCAGACCGAATTTTTTAAAGTCCTTTAACATCAGCTTTTCAAAATAAAAAATGTTTACACGGATACAACTTGCACGCTATAACAATATAGTGCCCCTTTTACAGAACATCACGCAAAATTCTTGTATTTTCGTTTCAACCTAAATATTTTTTTGCAGATACCTTAGATGTATTGGAACCAAATTGAAGCTAATTTAATATCCTTTACAATGAACACAAGTTTGGCCAGTTTACGCTATTTTTATGATCTTGCAATACAAAAAATGCAACCCTCCAGCTGCAAAAAATTGCGAAAACTACTTTTTAGCTCACCTGACCCATGACTATTGCCATCTCTTGGCGTCCGTCGTCCATTGTCTGACGTCCGTCGTCCATTAACTTTTCACATTTTCATCTTCTCCTCTGAAACCACTGAATGAAAATCAACCAAACTTAATAGAGGTCCATACAAAGATTGCTCATTTCGTTGCGATCCGATGAATATCATGGCCGCCAGTGCGGAACTTTAACATTGGACCCTGTCCGTCTGCCACACATACCTTAAATGCAATCAGTTCGAAATTCATTGTTATTCCTTCCGGAGTTATGGTCCTTTGAAAATACATATAGGGAAAATGTATGTTATCTTTGCAAATGCCTCAACATACTGATTTGCATTTTGCTATATTATTGTGCCACGGATTATGGTTTAATTGGATTAAAGGGAGATGTGTTTCTACGGAGTATTTGCAATTGCACTTACTAGCTATATTTGCAAAATGTATTGGATGAGCTGCATTTCGTTGCCATGCCCTTCTATATATCAACTAAGCAATGAAAGGATATGGAGTAAAAGCAAATGAGACAAAATCTCCACAAATACATGGGAAAAACAAGTAATTGAACAACGCTTTTATTCTTGTTCTTCATCTTTAAATTACCATCTTGGTGAGTTTCGAATTGTTGGCCAATAGTAAAAAAATATAGGCTTTACTGTCGGTGGGCTTATAATAGGAAAAATGAAAGGATATGGAGTGAATGTACATGTGACAAAAACGCACACGATACATAGAAAATTCCAGTTTATCAAGGACAGGGCTTTTATTCCTGTCTACATCTTGATGTCGCCGGAGGGTATTCAACTAGAGGTGAACAATATTCACCCTCTCAAGCGAGATCAAGAAGGCCCCTAGCGTGCACTTAAGCGGTATTCTTGACAAAAATTATATCAAGGTCACTCCCTTGCTCCCCATCTGCCATGGAGTGCCAACTTGGGCGATGCTCAGGGTTATCCAGCTGAAAGCATCAGTGTTACAAGAAGAGAATAAAAATGTTGAGTAACATCGATCGCAGCTAAAATATGTCATTGAAGCAACACATGTCGGGAGCGGTCAATGAGAAAAAAAGTAAAATCGGGCAATGTATGCCTAATGCACTCTTAGCACTGTAGATTTATTTGAGGCTGAGGCTTCTTGAACTCACCTTGGTTGAATTCTTTGAATACGAGTGTCGCACGGAGTCTGCTTTATAAATGCACCATGAATAGAGCTTGATGATGTGGTAGCTGTAACAGCGTATGTCCTTGATTTTGCGGTCTGCACATACAGAAATGCCTACAAAACGTTTACAATTTATATATCAAAGGTTTGTTTGGTACTTTTTTAAATCAAGTACGAAATTTTCATGTTCTTTATTAAGTATATAAATTACAAAATATTTTATGCTACTAAAATTTACTGTACTTGTGTTCATTCAATAAAACTGTCGTTTGCGAGTATTTTAGCATATCAGTAAAAGGAGAGTAGAAGGAGTTCAAGATTAACAAATTTAATTTACCAATGACTTATTTTGGCTCAGTGAACCTTTAAAATCTGTAAAATCAAAATTTTTCGTATCAGATGCATAAGTAGATATGGTAGATCTGGTGAACAACATATCCTGCAAGTTCGGTTGGAATCTAACAGATAGTTGTGATGGAGTTATTGCTTAACGAACAAGATTTACAAATGAGCAACTTTAAGTCTGTCAATCTAAAATGTTAAACCGAAGTTGTAAATACCAGGTGCCTACTCTGCTAACAGCAGGCAACATAAAAAGCATTGGGAATAATGTTAATTTTGGATAAGGTACGGACCTGCAGAATATCTACTGTAAACCGGGAAATTTTCGCGGCAGTTTTATTTTCGCGATTTTCGCGTTTGGAATTGAAGCGCGAAAATAAAACGGCGCGAATATAATTGTCTACAATTGAAGTCAATTGTCAACAATCTGGCAGCGCAAATTCAAAACTGCGCAAACTGAAATCCTGTCAATTTACCGCGAAATAAAGACGGCGCAAAAATTTCCCGGTTTACAGTATTTGGGATGGAACCATCTAAGGATGACTGTGACTAAGTGAATTTAGTTGACTGGTCCGTTTCTTAGATCCTTGAAGATCTTTTTTTCCATAAGGGAACACAGAGGAATTTTCGTGACCAAGTTTTGTGGTTCTAATTTGGCCAGTGGTTCTAGAGGGAAATATCCTTGAATGAAAGTTTACAACAGACGTCAGATAGAAATTGATGGGCAAAGCTTAGCCTGGCTTTAGCAGGTGAGCTCAAGAAACATTCGTAATCAGATATATCATCAAGGTTAATAAAGGAATCTGCTCCTTGTTGTTGTTTCAACTCTGGATCCGTTAAACATTTGACTGATTCTTCGGTCTGAAAAAGTGGTTTAATTTTACCATCAGAAACACTTTCGTTCTTAAATCGTCGTTTTTTTTCTTTAAGAATTCAACGGTATTGCTCGTAAAGCTAACTATGTCTTCGTCTTTAAAGCAATGCTTCGTAGAATCAATATCGGATGACAGATGACCATTATTGTCGTCTTCTTAGTTCTCATCCCCTTTTTCAACGTCGTGAAGATTATCCTCACCATAATGATTGTTGATTAAAACCCCCTGTATACTACCGATATTATCTCTTGTAATTCCTTCGATATCAGGCAGTCGCAAAGGCGATTTCAAATGCTTGTCTTCCAAATACAATTGGAGTCCGTAGCAGATGTCTACATTTCCTGTTGTCATATCTACAGTACATGAATTGGATATTCTGAACAGTTACATCGTTACAAACATCACACAGATTGTCTAGCAATTCTTCTTTGGGAGGGAACATACTGACTTCCAGTGATTCCTTTTTAGCTGAATTATAAATAACAGACTCCTATCATCTGATTTTATGGACACTTAATTTCTATACTAATTTCTGTTTTTTTTTTTGCGTGTAATCAACATCTCCCACGATTTTATCACGTAATGTCCCATCTGGTGACACTCCGATGATATTCTTACCTATACTTTCAGAATGCATTATATATCATATATTCCCTCGTCACAAAATGCTACTATGGGATATAACGCAGACATTACTTTTCCGACTAGGGTTGCAGTTGCGTTTATTTCAGTTTTTGTACCGTAGTCCATAGCTTCTTTCTGACTAGTAGAAATATCTTTATCTACATAACTGAAAATTTCATCAAAATACTCTTTCTGTTCCTTTAGAGTTTCTAGTCCTAGAGCCCGATGAACTGTGCTTCCTTTGACATTTACTTGTTTTCTAATATCAAACCATTCATTCGTTCTTCGTTTGACTAGTTGAAATGGCATTTCACAATCATTGGGAAGGTACACCCTGACATCAGCTGGATGTAATAGTTCGAAGTAGTTTTTTTTGTTTATTTAAAATCTACACTGCGTCTTTTACAAACAAATTTCCAGTACCATTTAAAGATGCCATGACATGACATGTTTATGTTAACAAAAAGTTCTTTTAAAGTGTTTTGACATTGAAAAATTAATGTTTGCAAATGATTGATGAAATCTTTATCTTTCGCTTGTTGTCTTTCATTAAGTGCCTATGCATGCAGGTTATGTTCGTATTAACATGTTTTATTTTGAAGAGGGGACATAGAAGGACTGAAAAAAATCGGCTAAATTTGCTTCACCACCATTGTTTTCATTTGTATTCTTATACATGATTGCAGTCCATATGTGATGAAGATTAAAATTATTTCATTGGAATCTGCGATTTGAATAGTGTCAAAATAACTTAAAATATTGGAACATTTCTTTCAGTTCTTTTCGCATGCGATATAGGCCATGGGCTGAATTCACTTTCCGTGCATCCTCCACTTCCAATCTAGACCGATTTTTTTCACGCCTCCTATATCCTCTCTTCAAAATAAACATGTCAACATCAACATAACATGCACGCAAAGACCGAATGGGGCCACTATCATAACACACCACTTAAAATTCTTATATTTTCGTTTTCGATTTAATTTCAATTTTTAGTTCTTGAATTTTCTATAGATGGATGAAATACACAAAACTTTTGGTATCAAATGAAAGCTGAATTCATAATTTTTTTTTACAATGAATATAAGTTTGGGCATTTTTCGCCTTTTGTATGGTCTTGGGATACAATATATATATATACCCCTTCCCCCTAAAAAAAAGATGAAAATGAGGAAATTTTGGCTTTTAATTTCTTTTCGATATACATCTTTGGTATTTTGCTGTACCTTTTGAACCTATTTATCAGTTTTGACACAAGGTTGAAAAATAACACCATTAATGTCCAAAGATTTTTATCTTTTACGTCCAAATATTTGAAAAATGGGAATTTTCGGGATTTTCAATATTTTCAATATTTCGACTTTTGAAAATAGGGATCGCAAAAATCTGTATATACATATCTTTTGATTGCCTATGCAATAATGTTTTAAATGAATACAAATTATTTTATTTCAATCGTCACAAATGTCGAATTAAGCACTCCTACCCCCTAAAAATTAAGGAAAAATTCGAAATATCCATACTTTTAATGCTAAAACATAGTTTTTTAGTTAATTTTAGGTTTACATTTTACTATATCTGATATATAGGAGACCTTTTAGTAGAATTTTAATGTTATAGTTAGCTAAATTCGGCCATTCTAACCATAAATGTGTACAAAGTAAGAAATTTCAGTTTTGTAGAATTTCCCCTGATTTGTTGTGGAGATGTAGATTTCTTATAGAATTTATATATAACCTTGAAATATGGATGTTATATCGTTTTAGCGTGTTTGACCTTGAATTTGAATACGTTTTTAAACGTCTGAGACAAACTGTGGACTTAAGAAGTGCAAATTTTAACTCCTTCCTGTAGGTCATGGACTTAAATCACTTTCTATGCACTCCCCCCCCCCCAAACAATACACACACTTATGATCCAAACGGAATTTTTTTAGTCCTTTAACATCCGCTTTTCAAAATAGAAAATGTTAACANGAATATAACCTGCTCGCATTAACAATATAGGGCCATTTTGACAGAACATCACGCAAAATTCTTGTATTTTCGTTTTGTAGATACGTTAGATGTATTGGTACCAAATTGAAGCTAATTTAATATCCATTACAATGAACACAAGTTTGGCTATTTAACGCCATTTATTTTTTGATCTGGAAAGACAAAAAATGCACCCCTCCACCTGCAAAAAATTGCGAAAATTACTTTTTAGCTGACTGTGACGCTGTTATGTATGGAGAACTTGTTGTTGTTGAAGGGTTTTCTAATGCAACGGTGCTTGTACCGGATGGAAATTCTCTTACTAGTTGGCGTTTTTCACGAAGAACGTCGATTTTTTTCCGATAATTCTTTAGATTTCTTGGAAGTTTTTGATGGTCTACGTGGAATTTCAGCGTAATATATAGATATTGTCTCCTCCAATATGCAATTGATGATATCGTTGTCAAGTGGTATTTTCCAAACCAGCGTACTATCTGGCGTCCAACAAATAAGCAGATGCTCTGGGCTTTGTATTACCCTTTGTTCTAGCAAAAAACACTGATTTACGGGACGCGTAAAACACGCGTCTGGTACGCAAAAATAAATGACAGGACGCATATTTTATTACAATATGCGTCAGACGGGACGCAACATAATTAATGTATAAAAATGCTACGTTTGTGTAGAATCGCGAATTGCCTCAATTCCCATTAAACAATATTATTTGAAATTCAAGATCAAGGGGAAAGCAATGAACGACTTGTTGCTATTTTTAAATTCATTTTCTGGAATCCTTCGGATTTTATTATTAGTCAAACAAATAGATGTGCACGAGCATACTATCAAAAATAGAATCGAGAAAACAAACTTAAGTAGGGGCCTTCTTGATCTCGCTTGAGGGGGTGAATATTGTTCACCTTTTGTTGAAGACCATCATTCGACATCAAGATGCAGACGACAATAAAAGCCATGTCCTTGATAGACTGGAGTTTTCTCTGATGCATGTGCGTTTTTGTCACATGTACAGTCACTCCATATCCTTTCATCTTTTCTATTAACGGTGAGAGCAAATAAGCAGTTGAAAGCCGATAAAGGGGTAGTCGGAAAAAAAGTGTTCCACAATGAACGGATTGATTGACGGCAGCATGACTTGTGACATTTGTGTTCGGTCTTGGGTAAATACAGAACTAAAAACACACAACAAAGTTTGCACATTATCAACATGATACAATGTATCTTTGCTCATAAGTAAAATTCACCCAGCACCTGAATTGGTTTTCAGCGGCTACGGCTGCACAGCTACCGGGTGCGTCCCCAGATGGTAGATAGGGAAATGTCATGTCGATGCGAGGTAGTCAGGTTATAATACGGAAAGCCTATCCACGAACAGTGTGGAGAAACGCCACGCCCCATTCAGTATAAAGACCCATTCTTTCTTTTTTGTTCAGGTGCAGAACTGCTTGGAGTCTTATATAGAATTAACAATGAAGGGATATGGAGTAAATGCAAATGAGACAAATTCAGGAGTCAAGTTCAAACCTTCCTTAGTGGTAGTGAGGCACTGATCTCCGCCTTTAACTAAATCAGGGCAACTTTCGCGAATATCCTGTAACGGGATCAGTCTCAACAAAATATTTGTTAATGGTATTCTATACATAATTTCATCTTATGCAGGTGCATTCTGATCATTTAAAAAGCCGTTATCTTTGGCAAACACCCCTTCAACGTGTTATTTGTTCCAGAGTCATCTCTGCGTTTTAATGATAGAGACATTCGGTGAAATCAAACAGATATGTTATGAACGTTTTTGCCAAAAATACAAGTTTTCGGTCTAAAATTCCCTCGCATGAAGGCTCATGAAGTTGTACCGCCCCAGGAGTTGTTTTTTAACAAATATCCCTCCTTATAATGATACATCTATTCATTAGTCCATTTTATTCAATTTATTTCATTGACCCTCTGGATTTCGAAGGTGTAAAAAATCTATTAAGTATTAAAGCACATTGTTTCAATTCCTTATAAATCGTATTCGATGAATAATTTTAACACACTCTCTCCTTTGCAGCATTGATGAAAATTTTATCAGCATAAATAAAAGTTATATACGCAATATCATTGTGTACATGATATATCATGATTTCTTTTCTTCAAAAGTCACAAAGTGTACCCTACTTTGACGTAAAAATTTTGATTCTGATTATTCAACAAATTCCAGACCTACATAAATTTCTAACAATGATTGCATGTAGTGTAAAATATAGAACGTTTCTATTATTATTTTGCTCTACTTTTCATTTAAATGACTCTAGAAAGAGATGATTGCATAGGAATACCTTGCACCTCACCATAATCCATTGCAACACGATATCCAGCTCATTATAGAATAATGGATGACGGGTTTTTAATTGAAAGGTACGGACCGATACATTACATCACAAAGAAATCTTTCTTACGAAATTGTGTCATTCAAAAATATAGCTTATGTCAAAAAAATGTTTGCCATCGAATTGAAAGAAATAAAGAATGGAATGCAACGAAATAATTTAAACATATTTGTGGCATACTGTAAAACATAGCATGGGTGTTTTGTTTCATACAGTTTTATTTAGGCAAAGTGAAGTATAAATTATACACATATTTTCTGAAAATTTATCTTACCAATATACCTCAAAGGTATAATTGTTTGCAGTGTAATAATAACACGAATAGAGAGAGATAAATCGAAGTGAAAAAACTAATCTATTGAAATTATATTAGTAAAAATGTTCCTGCTTGGTGTTGGCGTGTGCTGATCTTACCCGACAAAAATATTGTTCTATATCACTTGCTTCAATTCAAAAAAGGAAACAAATACTTGCGTGGTGAACCTGATATATGCAAATATACAAAGGGTACCGTGAAAGGTAGCAATAGGCCTTGTACAACTGCTATCTACCCTGTGCACTCGTGTAATTAAAAAGTTAGCACCTAAAACACATGAATTAAATATTTTACGAAAGGATAAGTTCTCTAGCTTGAATAAAATCAAACACTCCCCTTCACTTCCAAACTCCGTCTTTTTTCAAGGTCCCTTGCATTCCTCTCACATAATATGTACCATATGTACCATAAAACAAGCACAAGGAGGCCAATGGGTCCAATAACAGCATAACAGAGAACTGAATTACATTTGTATTTCAAGTAGGAGATCACAGGGAATTGGGATTTTTCTTGATAGCAGCAAACTGAGTTTTCATATAGTACGTAACAGGAAATTGGACATTACAATAACAGATATCAGAGAATGAATTTTACCAAATATCACAATAACAGTTTACCCCTTTCCCCCTCAAGCATCACTTACACGCAGTGGTGAAGCAGGTAGTTTCCTGTCAGGTTGTGGCATGTGACTGTAATTTTCAGTCATTGTAGATGTTTCCTGTTATCCCCTTTGTTACATTGTCTTCCTTTATTCATCAAAAATATTGTTTTTAATATATTTACGCAGAAACAATATTGTTGTAATTTCTATATAATGCCAAATAAGGCCAATACAGCCATACTTTATCCCAATCAAAAACTGTAATATTAACGAAGTCATATTGATAGTACCCAATGTGCATCTCATTTCCCAATTCTGACCATTGTATTTCGCTTTGAATGTCCTTTTGCAAATAAAAACATTGTACCATGCTGCTGCCTAAATATGAATTCTAGATTATTTTT
>MJUU01044296.1:18772-48760 GCA_002080025.1 Modiolus philippinarum | reverse complement strand
TAGGTTTTCAAAAAACGTTTTTTGAAAACCTACGGCTTTTTGCCATATCAACTACTTATATCCTCTTGAATTTAATTTGTAGCCATTTTAGGCGATCAAACGTCATACAGTTGCCACTCAGACTCAATTCCATACCCTTTTGAATATGGACCATGCCATTTTTTACAATATGCCATTACATAATTTGCAATTTAAGCTAAAAGAACATGATCACTCTGCATTTTATCAAGATCGGCGTGGAAGTGTTTAGGTGTTTTTAAAGCCCCAAAATGCAGCGGCATATACTAGAAAAAACTGAAAAAGGTAAATTAAAATCATGTATTTAAAAACAATATTAGTAAAGGAAATAACAAGATTGCAGTCTATTTTAATTAATTTATCTATCATTGTTGGCTTTTCCTGTTGTCTTTTATACAATTATTTATGTGTTCATTAATTAGACGGTTTATTTATACATTTCAGACTTTATACTCTGAAAAGTATGAATTATTTTTAATCCATGCACAATATCTTGGACACAAACTTACTTTCGGTGATCAATGAGTTTTGTGTACATGAATATATGAAAGCAATGCAAATAAAGCAAATTGATTTTTTTCATAATATTCCGATGCTGAACTCAGTAGTTTACATTTAATAATCTTATTCGATGATAAAGTTAAAGAATTCGGTACGCATTATTGCAACCTCAATTGAACAGAAATTTCAGTATTCAATTCATTTCCTTTCATGTTTTGTTAAGGAGTACGTTTGCTATTTGATATACCGGTACTAGTAACATTCCATATATGCTTCCTTAAAGCTGAATCTAAAACCCCAATGTTGACCACTAATTGTAAATTAAAAAATATTACCTCTGTTATTGCAACTAGCAAAAATTTATTCCTAACGTCGAATGTAAAAACAACCCTTACCTATCTATCAGACGACTCAGTATAACTAATCCATGAAAAACATCCACTTTTGAAATACTAATTAAACTCACCCTAACAGCAATGCATAAATATAAAGAAGAATAAAGACCGGTTCACCTATTCATATTTCATTTGAGCAAACATATTTCTTCTGCGTTACAAATTTACTTGATCGATACAATTTAAACATCTGAAATAGGTCATCAAGATGGGTAAAATAAAAGTAATTTACTTTCATCATTGTATTTATATCAATATACATTTTTCTCGTCTTAAAGCGAATAATGTAGATGGGTTCTTCAAATTTTGGTTGATAGAATTTTCTCTTTTTCACAGGCAAGGTTCCTCATTGTATTAGCTTTAAAATCAAGAAAAAGGGGTCACAGTGCTTGTTTATGAATATAACATATTTCACAATTAGCAGACATTTATGATGAATATATAGGGAAAAATAGATTTTTGTTGTTTTTTTTCTCATAAGTAAGCAGTTTCTACATAAATTCAAAGAAATATAAAAATAAATGAACGTTACCAACTTTATTTTTCGAATAATTTGAAAATTGAAATTTCCATAGTGATATTTTTATCCGATTATTTCCCTTCTGAAAATATCCTTTTCCAATTAATTTACTATGAAATATCTTACCGCGACTAATTAGGAAAATACTTTAAATTCTTATAGATATATTCCATTATCTTTGGTATCAGTGAAAAGTATTAAAACATTTCACCATCAAAAACAATATTCGCATATTTTAAAAACAGATGACACCAAGCAAAGAAAAAATTACAGACTTTCATGTGAAAATGCACTGGGGCATAATGTACCTAACATTACAATCATATTTATTCAAATTTGTCTCTTTAATGCATGGCCGGGAATACATCGATATTTTTTTGTATTTCAACTCTGTGTAGGTTTCTTCCCATGGACTCTCACCTATGTATTCAATTGGTCTTTTCCCTTGGATTCCTCTTACCAATATATTTAATAAAATTTTAAGCATCACACAAGCTGAACTGGTGAATTCTGGGAATTTAACCATAAAGTAATAGAAAAATGAAAAGATAAAAATTATTAATGGTACCCCAACACGTCTTGTTGAAATATTTTCAAAGAGAATAACTGTTAAACACTGGGACCTCTGGACCCGTAATCAATGTGAGCTAGAGCTTTGTGATAGTCAAGGGGGTAAAAGAAACTTACCAAAAAGAATTGAAATACCACGTTTGAAGACAGTACATTGTATGTTACTTTGTTCACAATTTTTCAGTTTAAAACCTCAAAATTTGCAAAATTATTAGTTTCTCGGGGCATAACTCAAGAACAATTTAGACCTCTGCATCCAAAGTCTAATATGTCGTGAGTTTTGTGGTGATCAACATATTCATTCTCAAGTTATCAGTCGTAAACTCAAAATTTGAAAAATTTCAGAGTTTCAAGTAGCATAAACCCAAAAATCACTTGGATCTCTTGATTCGAAATAGAATTTGAATTTTTTGGTAAACATCTTAAAGATAAAGTTTTAAAATAGTAGACAATTTGTTCACAAGTTATCACTTTGAAACCTTCGGAGGACAGACAGACAGACGGACAAACGACTCGCGGTACCACATGATACCCCGCCACTACGTGTTCCTGGGTATAAAATGAACTAATATTAAGAAAAAACCTGGACTAAACCAGTGTTAGATATTGATGAAACTAAACGAACTAAAAAGGTTTAAAATTGAGATATATTTAAAATGTTAAACATTTAATGTCATATTTGAAACAGAAGTTAATTTTTGATAAAGTTTACCTCAGAAATGTTGCAAATGAAAAATATCCTTGTGGCGCATTACCATAGATTAGTACAAATACCATGCGCCCAACTGCAAATTATAAAACTACCGTTATTCAATAATACAATAGTCATACAACCAAGAAATTCAATCAAATATTATTTAAGTGTGGAAAAACAACAGAGACTAAGATTGAATTGATAAAAAATACACATAGAGAATGGATATGAAACGAAATAATCCCTTGTGCTGATGTTTTGAAATTGCAGCTATTTGTGTTATATTTTGCTTTTTCATCAATGGGTCCAGGAGGGCTCCAAACTATTTTGCAATTTCTACTCAACTTTCTTCTAAGTTAATTTTTTCATCCAACTTCCGAAACCTCCTTCTGGATCGACCTGTGTTTCTTGAATTTTTGACAAATCACGTTTATGTACTATTGAGAACAGTTCTGTGAAGATTGCCAACCACACTGGCTACATGCTCAATTTTTTTGACAAAAAGATATTTCGAACGGAGTGAAATTTAAGGGTCACCAGAACAACGCCAAGCAATATATGTCCGAACAAGGGAGACCATGTTATTGTCTAGACGTTAATCATTTTAACTCCGTCAAAAGAGATCAGTAACGTCCTTATAAAACGACGCTTAAAAAAACATTAATATCGTGTTTACGCCGAGCACGTTATTTTCGAAAGTTTCAAATTAAAGCAGGGATCTTTATTTAATGTGTTAAACATTTTTAGAAAAATATATTTACTAAGTAGCTTAATAGGCTATAGGATCTGTTCAGAACGATCTGTCGTTTGTGGACTGAACGATTAGGGTTAAATAATGTAAATAATGATAGTCCATCCGAGAGTTGGTTTTTATCCATACAAATATAACACACCAAGACACTATTTCACAGGACCTCATTTTGGCTTACAAACACGAGACTACATTGACTTTTTTGAGACGATCCCTCAAAATTTTAGTAACTCTTAACATAAAGCTAAACACACCTTTTAGATGTGTCATTAGACTTTTTCCTTTCAATGGCTGAATTTCGGATATATTCTTAATCTCATGACGATTATGTCGACAAGTCCCGGTCGGTCTCACTCCATAATACATGTAAGTCTATGTGAAAACATTTCGAATTGAATATCGTCCATTTCCCGGGGGGCGGGTGGGGGTTACACTCAAACAAATGATAATGGGCCTACACATGGTAATTCAGACAAACTTAGATTAGGTTTCAAAATCTTTAAATTTGAAATGCCAAAGCGTTATGTATATGGATAATTTGTGTCAACTTATACGTAATAGTGTTCCACTTTAATGCAGATAATTAACATTTTGTTTGGTGGTGTTATATGTATGATATCATAAACCAATATTGGTATATAGAAGATAGATGACATCTGATCTTGAAAACAATTACGTTATTTAAATTACGTGTTCATGTCGTGTCAGAAACCTCACAACGAGAGCTATTCAAAATGTATAAAAGTAAAATTAAACTTGTACATTATTTTGATTTGTGTCTTCACCCGCGCTCACAAGATTCTTTTATATTTTTGCATTTCTAAAAATGTTGCCTTTGTTGATAACATTACTTAAACATGAATCGTTTCAAATCATATAATTCACTGAAATTATTTTATATTGCTATTCTCTTCAAGTTGTTTTATTTCCTTTGATTTTAAAGATATTTAAGGTGTATTAAGGTAGATCGATCTAAAGTATTATACAAAATTTTCTTATTTTCGTATATTTTGTTGATTTTCAACTCGGTTGTTCAAAATAAAATAAAATGATATGTCACCGATCATCATTTCTGTTTTCAGGTTTCGAAAATAAAGCCAAATTCAGTATTTTTCAATAAAATTTCCAAAGAATATATACACTGACAGCATACTCAAATTTTTTTTTATCAAAAATGTATTCCACTGAGGGGTAAAAAATTCCTGCATCAAGTTTGCCCGAAACCTGTATTTTTAAAATGCAAAGACCACGAGAAAATCATTTTTGATGAAAACACCATATGTCCGTGTGTATTTTGTTCTGCTATTGTCATATCAAACCCCCTATTTTTGGTAATTTTGTGCAAAATTCATCAATTTGGCCTATTTAAGAGTAATTTGTGGTAAATAAATAACAAAATACCGAAGTTACTGTTCATTTATTTTCTGCATATGCGCATTTCGACAACCTATGTCTCATCAGTGCAGATAAAACCAAAACATTTGGTAGTCCATTCACCAAAAACTTGTAAAAGCTGATAGAGAACAAATAACCAAAAGGATCTAAATTGAAAAGCCACAGTTCAGCTAAGGACAGAGCTGTGCATGAGGGAGATACTCCTTAGTTTTAAATAAAATTTTGTAAAATTTAGATGTTGCAAGGTTGAATAAAAATCGGTTTTCGGGTCAGCACCGAAGTACTGACTACTGGGTTGGTGAATACCCTCGGGGACTAACAGTCCACCAGCAGAGGCATCGGCCCAGTGGTAATAAATAACAAAATACCGATTGAAGTTACTGTTAATTTATTTTCTGCATATGCGCATTTCGTCAACCTATGTCTCATCAGTGCAGATAAAACCAAAACATTTGGAAGTCAATTCACCAAAAACAATTTCTACAATCAAGTTTTCTGTCAGAATTCCCAGATTGTTAAATGTCCTGAATCTGAAATAATATCACCAATAAAAAACATTGGTCCGGGATGATATTAGAAAGTTATTTAAGAAAATGTTGATTTTGTCGTCTATTCAAGACATCGTAAAAATTGTAAAAATCAAGATTTTGTTTTTTTAAAACTCATCAACTAAACCATTTTTTGGTTACAATAGTTGGACAATTATATCTATTTAAAGTTAGAAATTAAAGCATATGAATAGCTGTATACTTTTCTTGGAAAATGTGTTTTATAATCCCTAACTCAAAATAGGATAAATCTGACTAAGATTAATGTTCAAATTAAGACAAAAATTAAAAAAATTCATTTCTCTAACCCTACTGGTCGTAGGTACTTAATTTTTAGACACAATTTGGGAGTGTCATTATGTTATATAAATCAATAAAAAATTCTCACTCATAAGGCAAGTTTTAAAAAATGAATCATAAACGAAATTTCAACGAGACTGAATTATCAGGAGAATTCATCCTTAATGGGCAATTGCAATGAAAAAAAAAACCCAGAAATAACGTGTTTACTTCTAGCATGCAATTTTCGAAGGTTACAAATTAAGGCAGGAAACTATATTTAATTTGTTTAACGTTTTTAGAAAAATATATTTAACAAGTAGTTTAATTGTAAGTACGACAGTGTTCTTCCAGCAGACTAGGCTCCTCTAGCTAGCCGCTAAGATTAGCGGCGATCACCCCTTGGCCTATTTTTCAAAATGGGCACATTGCATTTGCGCCAATTTTTGAAAAGTAGGGTATTTTATTTGCGCCCGAGCTTGTATTTCATTTGCGCCATTTCTCAGTTAAAAACTTTACAGGTAAATTTTCAGGTAATAAGAAGTGGATACAATAATTAATATACCATTTGATATTTTAATATTTGATATTTTAATGGACAAATATTTAATATATTATTTAATATTAAATATTTCATATATCTAAGCTATGTTTAAATTTTCTCTTCAATGGTTGGGTAACTTTGTATTTAGTTGTGTCCAGATCAAAAAGATGAAGCGGGCGAAATGCTTATTATATTAAATTCTACTCATTTAATCCGGAGTGATATTTTTGTTGATTGTGTAAATTTTTCTTAATTTATATTTTCTATATGTTTGGGTACTACAAAGCCTTAAAACATTAATGTGATTGTATATTCTTACGAATTTAGAACAACAGTGCTCTTATAGTGTAAATATTAGTTTTAGCGATTTGGTACTAAATCCTACTTCAACCTCTCCGTGATGAGCAGGTAATGGTGGCGAACAGAAGGAAAAAATAAAAGTTAAACGAATAAATGTTTAAGTATTTTTACTTTTATCTACACTATTTACCTGTATTTGGCGCAATTGCAAAGTTTTTATTTTGGCGCAAATGAAATTTTTTTTTGGCGCAAATGAAATAATAATTGGCGCAAAAAGAAATGCACCGTTCAAAATAACGTATTCAAAGATTGTGGTCATGGAGTTAGTAGTCTACCTGTATTTGGTTTTGTTGGTATGTCTTTTTATATACAGGAAAACGGGACAGATACAGGGACATTTTGAGTACCAATAAACCGGTTTAACCCTACCACTGGCATTTGTTAGTGCCGATACCTATTCCGGCTGTCCCAAGTTCCTTTAATTGATTACGTTTGTCTTTCGTCTTATTTGTGTTTTTCATGTGATTTTTCACTGACAAATTGCAGCATGTAATTGTATTTTTCAGCCATTGTAGATGTTTCCTGTTATTCTGTCTCTTTTCATTTGCATTTCGACTAACCCGGGCCTGTCTCAATCTGTTTTAATGTTGTATCTTTAGACTTGAATATCGGTATATTATATGTCCATTTACTCGAACAAATAATATCCATTTACTCAAACAAATAATAATGGGCCTACACACGACCATTTAGACAAAATTTGATTAAGTTTCAAATCTTAAAATTTGAAATGTTAAAGCATTATGTATACGGATAATGTGTGTCAACTTATACAATGTACGTAATAGTGTTCCACTTTAATACAGATGATTCACATCTTAATTGGCGGTGTTATATGTTTGATATATAGAAGGTAGATGACATCTGATCTTGAAATCAATTACGTTATTTAAATTACTTTTTGACGTAACTTTGAAATTTTAACTGATGTGTTCATGTTGTGTCAGAAACCTCACCAGGAGAGATGTTCA
Organism: Modiolus philippinarum; assembly: GCA_002080025.1. Taxonomy (NCBI): domain Eukaryota; kingdom Metazoa; phylum Mollusca; class Bivalvia; order Mytilida; family Modiolidae; genus Modiolus; species Modiolus philippinarum. Next base: position 41,214 of record MJUU01044296.1, on the reverse strand, counting down.
AAATGTATAAAGATAAAATCATACTTGTACATTATTTTGATTTGTGTCTCCATCCGAGCTTACAAGATACAAATTTTATATTATTGCATTTCTAACAATGTTGCCTTTTACCGTTCCAAATCATTTTATTCTACACCAAAAATTATTTTATATTTGCTATTCTCTTCAAAATTGTTTTATTTCCTTCAATTTTAAAGATATTTAAGCTGTATTAAGGTAAATATGTAGATCGAGCTTAATAAAAATATTAGACTGAATTTTCTTATTTTCGTATATTTTGTAGATCTTTCCTCAGTTGTTCAAAAGAAAATAAAAATGATATGTCACCGGTTATCATTTTTATTTTAAGGTTTCAAAAAAGGGCCAAATTGAGTACTTTTCAACAATATTTTCAAAGAATATATAAGGAATTATGAGAACATACTGATTGTTTACCGTTCATATGAAATTAAATATTAAATATCTTTTTTTATTCTTTGATATTTCAGGAATATGCACTTCAGCTTTCTGTTGAGTTGAAAAAAAATATATGCCACATTTGATTCAAAGAGATATTTTATATAGTTTTCGAGAGAGACAATACTTAAGGGAAAAGCTAATTCTCTGGAAAGTGAATAATACTAATTTTTCATTTTATTGTGACGTCACAATGAAAAGGTTAGGAAAAGGACATTCCGGCTTGAAAATCATTTCGAATCCGTACAGGACTCGGGTTTTGCAATATGCGCCAATCGGATGCGCCGTTGTTAGCGTCTGTCTACCTTAAGATAACAAAGCTCATTAAGAAAACAGTTTTGAGTACCTAATTTTAGTAAAGTGTTCATACTATACCATATTCGATTTGTTGCTGCTGAATAATCTATTTTTTTAACGGAGTTAACATTGTATTTTTTTAGCAGATCTCATCAGAGACCGCAACCGATATCAAAATTATGAGTTTGGGAAAAAGTTAGAGTCATCCTCAGGATAATTTTTCATGCAAAATAAAAGTTTTATTCAAATTTGTCAAAGTTATCGGATTTTCACCAAATTTGATTTCTAAGTAGCTTTCATGATCCTGATTTAAAATTTAGGGTAAAAGATCTTTTTTGGCCCGTAATTTTCAAAATGGCCACCATTCAAATTTTTGCTCTAGGTTTAACTGGAAAATGATAAAAATTTCTGAAGATATTATATTGGAATAGTACTCCTCTTTGAGACCTTCATTTCATTCAAAAGGCTCAAAACTCTGCAGCTAACCATTTTTCAGTTAAAGCCCTTGACACCTTTTGGTAAATCAGATTTTTTTACACGTTCGGTTCTCACTTACTTTGCCAATATCTTTCAAACGCTTACTGATACTATAGTAAACATATATGTTTAAATCAATCTGATTGAAAAATTGGGTACCAGGTTCAAGGTCATCGGTGACCTGTGACAATGACATTTGACCTTGTTAGCAGATAAATTCAGAAACCCTATAAGATGGTTGCAAAAGTGTATCAGCAAAAATGTTAAACATGTCATGGGCTACAATTTGTCTCAGTTGGATCAAAAGTTTCCGATGACTCCCCATAGAGTTATTGTCATTGAAGCGTATCGGAAAGTGGTTTTTACATATAACTTTTAAACTGTTATCGAAGAATTGTCAAGTTACATATATAAAATGAATCAGTAAAAAGTGACCTTCAAGTCCAAGGTTAAGAAGGTCAGAGGTGAAGATCATAGCCAAATTTTGATATGTTTTTGAGTTAAATCTCCAAAATGGTAAAAAATAACTTATCAAGTGCATTGAGATCTACATTTGGTTCTCTGGGTCTAACATTATTTCGGACCATTGGTTTTGGACCTATGGCCCAAAAACCCTTTTCGAAGTCTGATTAAAAGGCAAACAAGATACAAAAAAACTTTCAATAGGAAACATGTTCAGTAAAACATGGGCAACAAAACGGGTCTAATTTTATACTATATTTGCACTGGTAGTCATGTCTTTGTCAGATCAGAACTAAATATGCGATTGTTGTAAAGGATCAACATTCATGTGAAGTTTGGCTGATTTTGATTCAATGGTTTCAGAAATGAAGATGATAATTTGATTTTCCCATAGGGTCCAATGTTAACCTAAGTTTCGTATTGGCGGCCATGTTTTTTCTCCGATTGGAACGAAATGAGCAATCTTTGTGAATGACCTTGAGAACATCATTCCTGTAAAGTTTGGATGAATTTCCTTGAGTGGACGAAAGTGCGAGTTTCTCATAAGGTTCAATGTTAAACTGTGTTCCTTACTTGCGGTCATATTTTTTTACCGGATCATAGCGAAATGAGCGATCTTTGTAAAAGACCTTCCATACATCATTCCTGTAAAGATTTATTGAATTTTCTTCCACGATGGAAAATGGGTCAGTCCAGTTATTCCTCCTCTGTGATGAAAATTACATTAAATGGGAAAGAATTTCCGGAAAGACGCTTTGCAGAGTTGAGTAAAGAGTACTGCTATGGTTATTAACTGTAAGACGCTATACCAGTGCTTTTATTAAATAAGAATGTGCTATATTTACCTTATATTGCAATAATTGTGCATCATCTAAATTCTGTGAAAACGAGAGTAAATCTTTTGCATGTCGCTGTCTTTGATAGCAGGTGGTCAAAATATTGACCAGGTACATGTAAGCTGCAAGGCCAAAACGCTTTAGCTCAATCAATATTCCTTTGATTACTTTTACAGGCTTTTTTAAAGCTTCTTGATTTTTAATATCTGTGTTAGGTATTTTTGTCTTAGTGTGCATTCATAGCTGTTTTTCTTTTTTTTTTTGTATCTCCCACCGTCTTTGTTTTATCTCATTTCCGTGAAGAATGAACTTAAAATGTTGTCAAGATCTTCAGTAAACGTGTCTAATTTTTCTTCCTCTAGAAACTCAAATCTTCCTGCCATGTTTACGTCTGCAACTGAAACAGAAGTTGAATTTGATTGATCGACGCAATCTGAGAGTAATTTTCGCGGAAAATTATGAATAATTTTTAGTAATTCACATACTGTATCATGCTATAGAAATAACCACGTGGTGCTGTTTTGACCAATCAACATTTGTGAAAGATATACCATTAATAATATAAGTAGCTATTCATATAAGGGACTAATTTTAAACTTTGAAAGGTTCCGATACTGGGCAACTTAAATGTCATGGACTCCAGTTTTCTTAAATTAACAAATTGCACATCGGAATTTGTACCTGATCATCTGGTGCTTTTGTCATTATTTTTTATATGTGTATAACAAATAAAAAAAAAATGCCGAGGTTACTGTGAATTTAGGTTCTGCTTATGTGCATTTCGACAATTTATGTCTCATCAGTGCGATTCAAATCAAAACATTTGGAAATCCATGAACTGAAATACAAATTGTGTAAAAGCTGATTGAGAACAAATAACCACTGGGATCTACATACATGATTGTAGGAAAGCCAAATTTAGCTGAGGACAGAGCTATGCTAGAGGGAGATAGGTTTTTTACAAAATTTTCTCAAATTTAGATATTGCAAATCTTCAAATAAAATCGGTTTTTGGGCCTACCCCGAAGTACTGGCTATTGGGTTGGTGAATACCCTCGGGGGCTAGTCCACCAGCGCTTGCATCGGCCCAGTTGTAACAAATAACACAATTCCGACGTTACTGTGAATTTAGGTTCTGCATATGCGCATTTCGACAATTTATGTCTCATCAGTGCAGATCAAATCAAAACACTATATGTGATATGAATAAGTATCGTCTTCATTTACATAATATCATGTCCAATTTTCCTTGACACTAGAATATATTTCCTTTGTCTAGCAATACAATTAGACGAATTTAACGAAGAGGAGTATGCCAAACGATTTGAATCTACGATCAATAAAGGATTTGTTGCATTAGGGATAGCCATTGGACACAAAGTTGGTCTCTTTAAAGCCTTGAGGGAATCCGATAAAGCATTGACATCTCAAGAACTTGCTGACTTAAGACGTCTTAAAGAGCGGTAAGACACATTTTTTTTATAATTAATTCACAACAGAGAATTACAGGAATTACTTTCAAATAACTAAATACCGAAGTTACTGTGAATTTTGATTCTGCATATGCGCATTTCGACAACTTATGTCTCTTCAGTGCAGATAAAATCTAAACATTTGGAAGACCATAAAGTCAAAGATGCTTAAAAACTGATAGAGAACAAATTACCAAATATGATCTAAATAGAAAGCCAAAATCAGCTAAGGACAGAGCTTTGCATGAGGGAGATACTCCTTAGTTTCAACAAAATTTACAAAAAATTAGATATTATAAGATTTCAAATAGAATCGGCTTTCGGGTCAGCACCGAAGTACTGACTACTGGGCTGGTGAATACCCTCGGGGACTAACAGTCCACCATTAGTAGCATCGACCCAGTGGTAACAGATAACTAAATACCGAAGTTACTGTGAATTTTGATTCTGCATATGCGCATTTCGGCAACTTATGTCTCTTCAGTGCAGATAAAATCTAAACGTTTAGAAGACCATAAAGTCAAAGATGCTTAAAAACTGATAGAGAACAAATTACCAAATATGATCTAAATAGAAAGCCAAAATCAGCTAAGGACAGAGCTGTGCATGAGAGAGATACTCCTTAGTTTCAACAAAATTTACAAAAAATTAGATATTATAAGATTTCAAATAGAATCGGCTTTCGGGTCAGCCCCGAAGTACTGACTACTGGGCTGGTGAATACCCTCGGGGACTAACAGTCCACCAGCAGTGGCATCGACCCAGTGGTAAGTATTTACAACAACTTTTGTTTTAGATAATACTGAATTTGTCAAATAATTTGTCGACCATGTCGACTGCAATGTGATTCAATGCAACATGTAGCACATAAGGTGTAAACCAGATCATTGTTACTTCGATAAAAATGAAACTTTGAAGAGTTGCGTTGTGAGAGAAAATATGACGTCAGAGATCACAAATTTGAATATTGGTCATTTTATAGCAGATTGAAACTTAAAAACTGGGCGTTGTTAGATTTCAGGACACATGCCAAAGCAAGTGTAGTTTACGAAACATATGGAAAAAAGGTTAAATTTTACAAGCATTAGACAAAATGGACATACCAGACAACTTTTAAAAAAATGTTCATGGGGAGGAGGTTTGAAGAGGAAAACAACTCTATGCATACCATAAAACGCTAGTGTGGTCTACAAATCCACTTAAAAAAAAATACAGAAAAACACAGAGACATAACCAGAAGCAGGCAAAGCTCAACGAATAAAAAAGTATCTGACATTTCACATTTCCATAAATAATCAAGGCTTGTTTATATTTTTTTAGGTCTTTCAAAACAGGGGAATGACATAAGTGTAATTCCTTTTTTATTTTGTTTTATCATTATTTTTTCGAAAGAAGGTGAATAATTAATTCTTCGGATTACGTTATAGTTTTCAGATACCTTGCACAGACAATTGGACTTTCACCGTTGTTCGAAGGTAGTTTATGGTATGTGCCAAGGTCAAAGGTCATTTGTGACCTTTGTCAAGGTCAAAGTTATATTTTTTTTAAAGTTAGGACTCCAGACAATTTGAAAATCGTTTTAACGAATTAAAACATCGTATAGACGAATTTAAAAAAGGTAAAAACGAATTTTCATACGACAACAAAAAACTTTTAAGTGGTATAATAGTATGGCGCTGTCGTCGTCGTACAGTGTCGTTGTCGTCTGTAGACACTTTTGTTTTTTAGTCAAAACTTAAATTCTAGTTCACCAATCCCTATTAGATATTGAAGTAGTGTGTCTTGGCACAAAAGGGAGGCTAGGTTAAGTTTTCGTTATTTTGGCCCCGCACTTCTTTTTAAAAAAAGGGCCAAAAAGTCTAAATTTGTTTTTTTTTTCACATATTTGGCTCTATAATATTCATTATTTATCAGATTTTTAGTGGTACTTTTCACTTTGTCCCCAATTAGATTTCCTATCTGGAGTATGTCAACGGATTTTATGTGGCATGTACCGTTAATGAGATAAATTGGGCCCAAAAAGGTACGAAATTCACAAATTTATTCATTTCTTATTTTAAGTCCGATTTTGATGCAGTTGTTTGCAATTAAGTCAAATGGAAAATAAATATAGCGCTGCAACATCAGATTTTTGATAACTTGTGTCCTTTCCAAGCTATGAGGGTCTAAAGTAAGAGCCAAAGTAAGGGCCAAAATTGCAAAAAGTACCTCATTTTAAAAAAAATTGTATAGGATTTGGATGGTATTTTTTCTTTTGGTTCCTGATATTTTAAGCTTTCAGTTGTATGTCAACAGGTTTGGCATGGCTCTTGCTGTTTCCAAGCTATTAGGGATCAAAAAGGTCAAAATTATGTGAAATCAAAATTTTCGTCAGATTTTGAAGTTTTTTTTTAATTCCTGTAATTTTAGGCTTTGGGAAGTATGCCAACAGATTTGATATGGTTCTTAGCGTTTTCCAGCCATAAGGGTATAAAAGGGGCCAAAATTGCAATTTTCAAAGTATGTGAAATCTTTTTTTTTGTTGTTTTTCATCAGATTTTCAAGGATTTTTTTTTAATTCATCTTATTATAAGTTTTCAGTAGTATGCCAACAGATTGGTGTAGCTTTTACTGTTTCAAGGTATATGGGGTCAAAGGGGCCACATTGCAATTTTTCTAAAAATGTACAATCTTATTTTTTTCTATGGATTCCTTTTTACTTAAGGTTTGAGTAGTGTGTGACAGATTTGACAGATCTAACGATTTCTAAGCTACAAGGGGCTAAACAGAACCAACATTACAGTTGTTCAAATAAACTTTAATGTTTTTTTAACTGAATATAATAAATTTTTTGTATGTACTCAACAGATTTTGCGAATCTCTTCCATTTCCCATCAGTACGGGATCAAAAGGGCCATCTTTTTTTATTTTCCCTAGTTTGTGTCCAGCTGATTAATGTGTCAAACTTTTAACTGCGTCCAAATTCACTTTTAATTACACTTGTTCAAATATCAGTGGTCGACATGCTCCGGTCGTATCATGCTGGACTCATTTAAGTTGCACAAACTATTTGAAGAAATCGTACGAACCATTTAAAATAAAATAAATGTTGATTTTTAACTCAAACAAACGATTTTTGAATTGAACAAAAGATTTTTAAATCGTGCAAACGAATTAAAATTCAATTAACGATTTAAAAAAAAATTCTTACGATTTTAAAATCGTACTAACGATATTCAAAAATCGTACAAGCAAATTTAAAAAAAAATCATACAAACGATTTAAAAATCGTACATGCTAATTTAAAATCGTAAAAACGAATCCCAGATTAAAATCCTTTGAACGATTTTATAATCGTACACAGACGATTTGAATTTGAATTAAGAGTTTTTCTCTACTTGGCACGAATAAGCTGCGGTAAAATTGAGACTACACTAATGACAATAATACGGTTCACGTTGCAATGTTGCCGAAAAACAAATTGAAAAGTGATCAGTAAACACCATTCTAAAAAAAATGATCTCTGAATTACTCTCAGCCGATGTGCAAATCTGAATAAAGAAAAATGGAAGAAATGTTAGAGAAAAATTGAAATGAACAGAAAAGTACAAATAAAAATCCTTTTATTAGAACACAAGCAAACAGACAAATGCAAACTTGTCCTGTATAACAGCTTGAACGATGCATGGTATATTGTTTCTCAATTGTTTAAGCATTTGACCTAAATTTGTTTTTAATGCAGCGTTTGAACAATTATTGTAGATATGTTCGTGAATGGTTAGGATCTATGGTGGCTGCGGAATTGGTGTTTATAACTGATGATAACAAGTACTATCTACCCAGTAAACCAGATCTGAACATGCTAGAAGTATTTTGCTTACTTATGCCAGCGTCAGCAAAGAAGATTGACGACGTTTACAACTGTTTTCAAATAGATGGTCCATCTGGTAAATATATTTAAGATTTGATAAGGATATCATTACTTGAGTAGAGGATAAATTGATTTATCATCCATCCAAAAGGTTATATCAGCCTGCAAAGTCTTGCCGCGAAAGCCATATCCGGTTGACCTGGATATATCAGAGATTGACTTGGATATATCAAGCAATTCTTGAAAGCCAATAACTGTCATTCAAGTTTTCACACGAAATCGAACGGATAAAAAATAAAACATCTTTTTCATTTGCTCTTTTCGAATAGGTGTTCAAAACAAATTCATGTTAACAAAAATATATAACCTAGGCGTCAGAAAAATTGTAGAAACTATGTCGTAGATATATCCTGCAGAGCTTTGACGTTTTCACATTATGACGTCATGAAAACTCCTAGGAACGATAGAAAATCGAAAAAAACCAAAGGCTGATGCAACTTTCAAAATCGGCATTTTTTCGAGTAGCTTGGCAAAATGTTCATCAAGTTAGAAAAGCTTCGCCAATAAAATCATGTTTTTGGGGCTGAAAATTGTTGAAAAGCGGCCATATTAATCCTTCAAATAAAATATAAGTGAAAGATGAAAGATTAAAAGAAAGAATGGACAACTAGAGCAGCAAGTATTGATTGCCACTGGAACACGGGAGAAATGGGTAGGGACAGGAATTGTCCCCTTCTATACCCCCCTCCCGTTCGTATGCTCTCGCACGAGAAACATATAAGGTGTCTCTATACCCAATGGCGCTTTATGTGTCTACACACTTAGGCTTTCCGTATTATGACCTGACTACCCCGCATATACGGGACGTTTCTCAATCCACTATCTAGGGACGCGAAATGCAGCATCGTTATGACTGAGACCTATATAAATTGTATCTATCGGAAGCTTTTCTTTAACAATGGTTGCCCTATTTCGAAAATACGTAATGCAGGTATGTTTTATTTCAAGGATTATGAATAAACCAGTTGCAATGTGAATCCACAGTGTATATTGTTACTTGAAAATCAGTAGAAAATACGGAAAATATGAGTTGTAAACAACTCTGCTTAAAAATATTGAATTGGTCTTGACTTGTATGGAAGTTATAGCAGTTATAGTTCCTTCTGTCATATTGTCACTTATTGATTTTTTTTCCTTAATACCATCTTGGTTTAACAAAGATTAAAACATGTGTAATGTAACATTGTAGTGTATGGGAGACTGAACAAGAAGTGTTATACAAAAGCGCAATTTCCTCGCCGTTCTTCTCTTATATGCTCACCGAAAGATAAAATACTTTACCTAAAGCGGAAAAAGATTTCCATAATGGCTTTTACTCGTTTCCCATTTAAAGGGAAACAATTAAGACATTATACGAGGGAACCAGACATGGTTTGATTACAGTCGCGACAGATACGAAAGTCAAGACTTTTCGCCGGATTTTCAAAATTTGAAAGCTTTTCAAGGTATTCTTCCAACCGGGGACGATCAAATCTATATTCCCTACTTTGTCCCGTTTTCCTGGTAGCGTGGGAATCCTGGTCAAAAAGCGTAGTATCGCCTAAGAGGAATACAAGCGATGCCTCGATACACAGCAAGAGATCCATCGTTCGAAGAATATCATTCGTGGCAATTTCCAACATATCCACGCCGGTGAGATCAACAAGATCGTGCTTTCCGCCAAAAACGGCATCAGCACTTTCGCAAATGGACACTATCGAATCGAATACGCCAGCGACCGAGGTGATACCATCCACTCATCACTCGGTAGGCTCTCATGGGTGCGGATACCAATACCTAAATAAATGAGCAGCACCAAATCCACCCCACCCCCCTATATCCCCCGGACGGCATCAGCACCGCACATAAATAAAATGACGAAGATGTAATCCTACAGACATACCAATGGAGGTTAAGAATATACGAATAAATAACGTCAGAGGAGGTATCTCTATGTGAAGCGCTGCGAGCTCAGATCCCACCTTAAACAGAAGAAGGCTCACAAGCGATCACTATAGATGCAGAAGGCTCAAGAACGCGCACTAGAGATGCACAAATTAATCGATGCGTATTGCAGAATTCTGCATGATCAATAGACCGGATTTGCGTCAAGATTTACGAGTGCACGGTATCCTCCTCTCCACAAGCCCCTCTATAGAGCTAGAGAAAGCTGTCAAGACCCTTAGAATCACTCGATTCAGAGTATTCATGCATGATGCCCTACGACCAACCCCACACCCCTTCGAACGCAGCATACTGGATCATGACAATTGCGTGACCCCGGCATGCACTGGAGTGATGGCATAAGTCTGGAGGACTGTTTACGGCCTGCCTTGACCCGGCCTGAGATTCGATATACTGTAAACGTGGAAATTTTCGCGATTTTGTTGAACAAACATTTCGTGAGGGGGTTATTTTGGCGCCCGGAGCCTTTCATTTTCGACTGTGTCATTGCTTTAACATGTAAGATTTCTAAACTAAACTATTCGCATTGGGGAAATTTTTGCGGATTTTTTCTTGATCGCGATAATAGCGAAAATTTCCACGTTAACAGTAATAGCGATTAACTCCAGCGTCGCGGCGACGTGTTCTGCGTGAACTGTTGCTTGCACTTATTGAAGCTTCTATTTTTGGAAGGCCGGACGCTCCAGGAGATCTTCAGACTATAGATAAATGTATAAGTTTGGATCTTACTTGAGGAAGCGTTTTTCCATCTTTTGGACAATTCAGGCTCGATATGAACGACCATCGCATCACCAGGTTTGTATTGCTGCGGGATAACTCGAGTCAAACTACAGCTGAAAGATGGTATTAAAACATGGACGACCTAGATTAAGAACAAATTAAAGCAGATGGAGATGACAATGCAGCGGATGCAAAGGTTTCAAAGAACTTACAAAAAATCTGATGACCATGGAAGATGGCAAAGTCAATGAGTCAGAATGCGTCTCCAGCAATGGCGGCTTGATGACTACGGACCGTAGACATTCAAAAGTATCGCGTGCTAAAACTCCAACTCCCCAAAACTTATATCACCAAAGCCATTTAAGACTGCCTGTTTCGGATCTGGACGTATTAAGGCTTTTCGTTGAGCCAAAGCATGAGTTAATCAAGACTTTCTGGTCTCTCTTGTTGGAGAGCCTGCTTTGGATCATTGCAAGTCGGACTCTTTGATCCAAGAATTGAAGGTTGTGGGGTATGCTCTCCACTTCAAAAAATCCGTCAAATGCGATCATTAAAAGTTTTCTAATTGATATCAGTACTTGTGGAAAAAAATGATATTTTCTTTACCTAATACTGGGATGATCATATCTACGACCTTTTAATGGCAATTGCTGTTGAGTTGCCGCCGGACACCACCAAAACGGGATGGGAGGTTTGGCTAGCCATAAAACCAGTTTAACCCACAATTTTTTTGAAGTGCCTGTACTATGTCACGACCATTGCTGTCGATATTTTTTTTGTCTCGTGGACTTCTGCTCTTGACCACTCTGTCGATAATTTTGTTCTTACCCCCATTCACGTAAGCGTCCTTCACGCCACCCCTAGTCCGCCACTGCAAGACTTCTCGATGCGATAGTCTCACTGGTCAGTGTGTTGTAGCTCGGACTCGTAGAATGATCCCTCGATCTCCTCTGCGTTGAAGTCCTTGAGGAGATATTTCTGTTGCTGCGTCGCTATCGCTTAGAGGATGCGTGGAATATCGGCTTTGAATGTGCCCTTCTTTTTGGTGATCCGGACTTTACCGCCGCATAGAATCGCTTCAAAAGTTGAAAATCCCAGTAAAGATTGCAGAAGGCTCTTGCCTCGAGCTCTTTGTGACTGGCGGCGGTACGAGTCATCTTGATGGATCGATGCTTGGTGGTATAATACTTCCAAGACGGGTAGGTAGGTGCTAGTAGAATTAAGAAAAACTATTAGAACATCTTTTCCTTCATGGTAGTATTCCAGCCCTCCACAACGCTCGATTTCTCTTCGTTCTCGGTGGAGTAGAGATCGATATCGTGACTAGGGATCAGATCCTTCATTTCACGATTATAAAAGTCTTTGCCCTTATAGGTCCATAGCCTTTGGGCTTTCGATCCTTAAAGAAGACGTCGATGACGCTCAAAGGTTCCTGAAGCCACTGTTATCTCGAGAGAAGTCGCTCATATCTCCGAGATCGACGGTCCAGGTATCCTCCTCCCCACCTACACCACGCATGGTTTCTTGATTTTGCGTCAGACTGACTTATGCAGATCTTCGTCCGACTATCTTATTTTTTTTTTGCATACCAAGCCCAAATCGTGCCTTGGTGCCGATGATAGGTCTGAAGATGCAACGCTCGAAGCCATCGCGCGCAGTGGGATTGGAAATGGCATCGAGGGAGGCTGTTATCGCCTTATCGCATATTGCATTGCGTGTGGTCGTATCCGTATGCTTTGCATTGCATAGATCTTGGTTGTAGGCGGCCTGATCTACTTGGTTGATTGGGTTCGATCAAGGTTTGGGAGTACCATCTGCATTCAAATGTTTTTTGAGGTTGGTCCCGGGGCCGGTAAAATTATGCCCGGGTATGTGCATCTCGTAGGGCGCCCGATTAAAGTCCACCGAACAACTGCGACGTCATGACTCGTTAGACTGCACTTGTTCAAAACTCCGTTGCTGTCAATTGGACACTTCCCCACCCAATCTTTTCGTCGTCGTCTTATTTCGACATTTAAAGCAGTACATCACCATTTTATATAGATAAATGGACAGTGAATGTCTTGAGTAAGATGAACCTACAGCGAAAAGGCATAACCACTTTCTCCTCCCGCAGCAATCAATCTGAGGTCTGATCATCGGAAAATTTGACTACGGAAAACGACGCTGCTGAATAACCTCCCCTTGCGCAATGGATGGCTAAACTTCAATCGAATTAACGCCCGTTGGTTTAACTTCCAGCTCCTGTAGGAAAGGTTTTCAAAGACGATATCCAAGACCCTCTCTGCATCAAGGATCGCTATCATCGACGACTTGATGCTGAGCAAGTAGAGCAAATGCGAATACTACTACGTGCGTGCTCGCCATACTAACGTGGATTGTCTTTACCTCTGCCAAAATAACTTCAAGCTCCAGTGGCAATCGAACCGAGAGAATGCGAATTTCATCTTACTCTTGAAAGAAAGTAACTATAAATGAAGTTAAGACGAGTCTTTGATAAAGAATGGATCACTTGCAGGAATTTTTCCCGAAGAATCAACGGGACTTGAATCGAGAATCCGAGTAATCCCCAAAGACCCTTGAATCTGATCACCAGTGGAATGGACCCAGGGTATAGATGCAGAAGTAGGGAGCGCTCATCGCATCAATGAGCAGGATTTCGAAGGAAGGAGCTATAATTTCTGTCTCGCCGGAAACATCGGCCGCCACTCGGACCAACGTGCTGCATCAAGATCGTCTGCGACGAAAACTGCACGTACCTATCTATATCGCACAGTGATAAATTCAAGAGATACTCGTAACTATTTCCTGTGTCATGCTGCCAGTGCGGAGGTCCGATCGCTTTCGATAAGGTTTTGCACCGTATCAGCGACGAGATTAAAGCCATTCACAAATTGCCACCCTCTGGTCTGGGGTAAAAGTCCGGATGACAGCAAAACGATAAAAGAACTCTTAAAAGGATTGAATGTTCTGCCAGAAGCATTGGGTGCTCGATCAAATGCTTAAGAGCGTTCAAATCCAACGTTCAGGATCGTTGGCGATGCTATTTACAAAATGAAAAAATCAAGATCAGCGATCCCAAGTAGCGTGAGGCGTTTGCTTTGGACCTGTAGGAGACCAAGCTCAACATCCAGGCTAACTATATGCAGCTTCTTATCGACAAGATCGGACTCAGCTGCGACCTCTCCAAGGTATTCAAGCACGTGGTCGAGACACAAAAGGAAACCGTTTACCATCTCCCGCTCGCTATCCCTGGTCCAATGCTTGCCCTTCCTCCTGCTGTCGAGAACAAAGACGACCCACTATCCATCGAGCAAGCACTTACTACCAATCTCGATCCGCGAGCAACCCACTTAATCTTAATCTCAGTATGACTCGCACAGCCGATCATACCTTTTGATTGCGAGTGGAAGACCGCGACATTATGATCGGTATTCTACCCGTCATTTTCGACGATGACAATATCATCGTCCATGGCAAGCGCAATAGATTACCCCGGCCTATGGGAGCTCATGGACATAAAACATCCCGAAGATTTCGAGATGGACGACCTGAATACCTATGGCGATATCATACAAGCATCAAGTGTCATGTACCAAGGCAACTCTGCACACTCATAGACCCCAAGGCAAGCAAAAGCAAGAAAAAGTATGGTATTGAGGTAAGGACATTTTTTCGTAGGAGTACGAGAAGCTTTATCCAAAGCTCCTCTAAATAAATATACGATGCCTTTAGTAGTGAATGACGGTTACACTAGCAGTTATGTTTTTATCTTGTTTGGCCATTTTGATCTTATCACGATTTTGGCTGGCTTGACACAATTTTGTTAAGACAATGTAAGATTTTAAATTAATTTTCAAGAAAACTGATTTCAAGTACAATCAAGACGTGTTAAGATAGTTTAAGTTCGAATAATGCTCAATTGTTTATTGCGTTCAGTAACGATCAAGACCAGCTAAGTTTGCTAAGATCAAACGAGATCCCGATTTGATTTTGTTTGATCTGAACCGACTTAACACATCTTCATCGCCCCTGTATACAGTTGTCTTGTTTGATCTTGATTAACTAAAGAAGTCCTGATCGTACTTGAAAGCAATTATCTTGAAATACGACTGAGTATCTTACACAATCTGAACAAAATTGTGTTAAGCTTGTTAAGATCGTGATAAGATTAAAATGGCCAAGCAAGATCATAAGATATCTGCTAGTGTTATCGCCGGAGGTATGCAGAGGGATGAAAAGGACTATCCGATACAATCGTCAGTCTGGCCGGTCGAGTATTGACCTCTCCCGCTGCATGGCAGGGAGGAATAGTATCCTCGTGAAAAAAAATCATCCACGGCAGTTACGTCAACGGCACTCAATAGTCTGCCATTTATATCGTCTTTCTCGGGATGGATACGGGCATGAAGATTATCCAGACCCCAAGAATCAGGTCTATTTACCCGTCATCTTGAGGACTATCGACCGTAAGGAAAGGGATCTGACCGATCAAGACGGTCGCCCATCGATCTGCAAGGAGGGCTTTTGACCATCCGCTTCCATCTGCGCGAGGTACGCATAAATGGATTATCAAGTGTACGGTCTAAACTTGACAAAGGGTCATACTGAGAAGATATAACATGCAACAAAGAAGAGATGCCCATGAGCGTCTAATTGCTGCATTCCAACCAATCTGTCGGGCATAAGTTGCTCATCACTCAATGGCTGATCTAGCGCGTCAATTAGCTTCAGCTGAGTGGTAAGGGTGGTATGGCTATGGAGATGAACCCGAAGCAAGTAAGGTATAACGTGCAGAAACATGCTTGCTTGCTCCTTGTGCTCGCAGGTCTGTCCTCTGCTGCGCTACTCATGCTAGCCAAAACCGTGTTACCTGCTTTAGGAGTGGGTGCCTTGAGCGGTTTTGGCAGTGCAGCTATCTAAAAAGCCGTGGGATCCGGATTATATCTCAAGAAGGACAGTAAAGTATGCTGCATGAAAGCCGGGGTTGTTGTCTATATCTGTATTTGCCCAATACCTGCGGCTATGGATTATACTTGAAAAGCAGAACTCAGCTCTACGATGGTAGTGGATTAATCCTGGGCCCGAACAGTTCCATGCTCGGCATGCTGCTATGAATAAATGGACGGAGTAGATGCAGGTCATATCGCATGCATGGAAGAGCAGCTCATTACAGAAATCGAGATATATGATCATCCGTTGAAAATCTAGAACCGATTAGATAACGTCATCTCCTTGTTGGATTCTCCGTGGGCAGTTAACTGCTGATCAGTGGTAAAATGCTCTGACTGGTGTGGGTGCCATGGCATCCTTTCCCCTGGATTCCCTCGCCTGCTTTTTGCCTGCCCTTGATCTCACGCCGAGAAGAAAAAGAGACATCGGGAAACCGTGCGACTAGCAAAAACCTTCAGCGCTCCTGTAGTCTGCCTGGAAAATTATTAGAGAAGGATTCACTACGTCAACTTCTACACCATTTAGTGAAGAATAGAATGCGCGTGCACCGTAGACAGGGTTCTTCGAATTGAGCCTGGCTCGGCTACGCCTGGCTCCCGAGTCGTTTCAGAACACTCCAGACAAAAGCAAAAAATTTCCTAGTCCGCGCCTTTACCCCTAGCCCTGTGGTATTTCCTCACCAGATCGTATGAATGGTATTGCTGATAAGGTTTCTTCCTTGAATCCAGTGCTCCGAACGAAAGCTCCATGTAAAGGACCCTTTTCATTTTTTTGAACGTGGAACAGGCCCATTCCTTGGTCTCCCTTTTGCATTTTTCAGAATGAGTATTTAGCTTTTGCCCAATTTTCCGTCCACTTTCACCACCCATAAGATCTTATAGATCATTCCTGTGGGCAAGTTCTTCTATTAAAAGACTTCCTAATTCTGGTCCGAAACCTTCTCTTGAAAGGCGTTTTCCCTGGTGAAATCGTCAACCCCATCATGGGAGATTTCAACGAATCCATTGTGTATGAGTCACATTTTTCGTATTTTCCCTGTATTCAATAGGAATGTCGTTCCTTTGCATCTGACCGTCTGACCTATGCAGGATTTCCCCTCGAAAAGGTGGGGGTACGGCATGAGCAACTTTTTCATACTACAGATTTTGCTCTTCATTTTGTTATTTAATCTCTACCAGATTTGGAAATGTCCGGTTTATAGTCTTCTAAAGTTGTTGGTTTGATATGCACTGAAGAGGCATAAGTTGTCAAAATCACCATACTGAGAAATTCAATTATCGGCAATATGTACATTTTTCTTTTTGATCTTACTGACTGATATTGTCAGAATCTCCGTACTGACCTGATACAAGAAAATATCAGGCAATGACGTCGCGAAGAAGACTTCATGACTATTATGACGTAGCCGATAAAAACAATAATGGTAGTTTTGAAGGTCTCGACAGAAAATATCACTAGTATCACAGCTCGTCCTATCGGACTCGCTGCGATACGGTGATATTTTCTGTCTCGACCTTCAAAACTACCATTATTCTATATTTAATATTCACTTCGGTATTTTGTTGTTTATTACCACTGAGTTGGTGCCCCTTTTTGTGGACTGTTAGTTGTAGAAGGTATTCACCGAACAAGTAGTCAGTACTTCGATGCTGACCAAAAAAAGAGAATTTATTTGGAAACTTGCAATATCTAGTTTTTATCAAAAGTATGCTTCACATAGGTTCTTCCTCGTGCATAGTTCTGTCCTCAGGTAGATCTGGGGTTTCATTAAGATATTTTAGTAATCTGTTCTCTAACATATTTTCAAAAATTTGGTTATTTTTTCAAAAGGTTTGATTTGATCTGAACTAAATAGACACTAAATTGCCATATGGGCTATACGCAAAATCTACATTAACAGTAATATTGGTATTTTGTAATTTATTAACATAAAAACCTATTCAATTATTAAATTTGATTTCAGTCGATTTTGTTGTTTTATACAGAATTTTATAAAATACTGAAAACAACATTTATTATTATTAGTGATTTGTATTTTGTAGGATTTAATTACACTAAACAACGTGATGTTCTGGCTGTATTAGAAGAAGAAAAGCAACAGTATGCAGGAAAATGGCTGGACGAAAATTTGATACCGTCTTGTTTGAAACCTAAAGGTATGATTACGTTTCCATACAATATTTTTTTGATATTAAATTCTGTCACTTGATCAAAAATAAAATAATGTTTAACGTTTTTCTATGAAAAAGGCTAATTTCAAATGAATTGCAGGTAGTTACGAGCGACAAATTTTAATCAATCATATCAGTATCAGGAAAAGAAATTTGGTACTCAGTTTAATCTATAAACGGTCCTATAACAGCAACAAGACATCAAATTTTTCTTATGTTAGTTCTCAAGTGTATTCTGAAACCCAGTTGTAAGGACTTTTGTCCTGGGACAAAAACCGATTTCATTCCGAAACTTGCATTATATGGCTAAAATGTACTGCTATATGTTACAATCGGCCAGGGAACTATACATGAAACACAAAAAGACAAAAATACACACGAACGTCAACAACGATAGGAACTCGGGACGTCTGAACCTTGTCGTATTCACTGCTTTCCATTAACATCCATATGTAACCTACATATGAAAAAAAAAATTCATTTAATTCCATTTCATTAATTCCATTTCAGCCCTGCTTTTTTAATTTGGTATTTAAGAAATCTGAATTCAATATAAAAAAATCCTTGTTTAGTTGATAACAAAATACCAATCGGGTGAAGAGAGAGAGCTATGCATGAGGGAGATACTCTTACGTTTTAAATAAAATTTAAATTTTGGTTTTGAAAGTTTGAAATAATTCATTTTTTTCACCCAGTTCCGATGTACTGGGTACTTGGTTGGGGAGTACTCTCGGGGACTTGCTTTCCACCAGTAGAGGCCCAGTGGTTATAAATAAATAAATACCAAACAAAGTTTCTGTAAATTTAGTTTCTTCTTATCACATTTCAACAACTTATGTCTCTTAAGAGCGTATAAAAATCAAAATATTTTGAAGTCCAACATCCGGTACCGTATAGCGGGTAATATTCGCGATAGCCAAATGTTGCAATTCATTCCCCGAAGAGGGGTATTAAATTTTAGCGTTGATAAATTTCCGCGAATGGAAAATTGTGTGAGGTAAAAACATGTATAAAGGTATAAGACTTAATTTCGCGCTCACAGAAACCTCGCGAATATAGCGAAAATTAGAACCCCGCAAAAATTACCCTCTTTACGGTTAGTTTTGAATGAATCGGTTTTCGTCGTAGCACCGAGGTACTGTCTTCTGGGTTGGTGAATACCGCCGGGGACTACAAGTTCACCACTGGAAACCAAATTTTTTGTTGATTTAGTTTCTGCATATGCGCATTCGACAACATAAGTCTCTTCAGTGCATATGAAATCAAAATATACACTTGACCATAAGTTAAGGAATAACCGATTTGAAAGTTTATTTCAAAGTCATATTTTTGAATTTTTATTTTGCGCTTTCACATGATTGGTGTACGAAGCAAAATGCATTGATATGATGTCTTAGTTTTTGAAAGAAGGTGAATAACACTGCAAACATGCGTAATGAAAAATCCTTACTTCAAAGTTGAACTATCCTTGTTTCCCTAGGTTATCACAAAGAGTGAAAATGAATTCCTTGCTCGGATCAATGGCAATTTTGAGGTTGAAATCTGACAAAATGTGTTCTTATTGATTAATTTTCTTTAACATCTGTGTAGTTTTGTTATTGGAAGTTTGCCAAATTTTTGAAATGTTATGGCTTAATTATTGAGGTGCATTTCTTCAGAAATCCACGAAAACTTTTTTGAAGTTTTCTAAAGTTGTCCTGACAGCAAATTCTGCGCATTTTATCATTATTAAAGGTAATTGCTTCAAAATTTCATTAATTTTTACATTGTTGATGGGAAAATATTGATAAATGAAATAGTCATTTTTTGTAAAAATTTGAAAAAATCGCATTACCGTATTGTTCGAGTTTCAAAATACCAATTTTTTTTAAGGTTCAAAAAAATACTGTTTTCTTCTTGTATGTGTGTTTATTTCGACAAAATGAAATTTTCATTTTCTGATAGCGAAATTTTCCACAAAAAATCGTACCTTTCAGTGAAACTTGTTTCCTTGTATTCAACACCCATTTTACACCCCCTTTTTCAAATACTGTAAAACAGGAAATATTCGAGAGCATGGAATATTCGCGTTTTTTTCGCGACCAACGGTTGCCGCGAATTCATCAATTCCGCGAATATTTCATGTTCGGCAACCTATAATTCATCTGTGAAATCTACAATGCTTGTACTGACATGATCGTCTCATAACATTTACTCTATATTATTTCAAAACGAATGAATATCTTAAACTATTTTAAGGCAAAAATAATCTATGTTTAATGTGAATATGAACAAGTTTTCATAGTGCTTGCAAATAAAAGCAAAGTATGACTGCATCGTCAAGATTTGTGATGTCCTGCAGTTGTTCCCCCTTTATGGGTAAGATAAAAACAGCTTCACTCATTCCGGACAATTCCCAAGCCTTTCTAACGGTTGTCTCAGTGATGCTATCAACCGACTTCACAACCCAACGTGCATGTAATGGTTTAATTGTCGACAGTTTCATATCTACAACCACGTCGTTTACGGATTGTTTATTTTTCAATTGTTTTGACACCTGTCCTAGGTACCAATCCTCGAAACATTTTTTCATCTCCTTCTTGAAAACTCCGTTCACATTTAAATCTAACGGTTGCAATCGATCAGTGCAACTTGGTGGGATGAATACAACATGAATGTTTTTTTGCTTGAGAAGACTTAATAATTCTTTATCCTGATGTGCTTTGTAAATGTCAAATATGCAAAGAGCACCCTGTCGTAGTGGCAGATCTTCTTGATCTCCTATGTCATCCACATAAGGTACAATGATATTCTAAACATACCTGTAATTAAAATACGGATATTGGGGTAAAGAGTTACATTACACCTGTCACAAAATAATTAGATCGATAATCGAACAATCAACTATGATGTTTTTACAACCGTTATAGTACTCAACAAAGGTAAACGCTGTTTATTAGTATAGAGTGTTTTTATTGTTTAATAACCGAGGTATGTTTTGATCTTTGTAAATAATGCAATTAAGTTAATGTTTCTTGTCTCGGTGATTTGAAATATTTTTTGTTTTCTCAATGACATTTATAACCGTCCAATTTAAATTCATTCAAATTTAAACCAAGCATGGTTCATTAAGAGGGAAAATAATAACAAAATATTAAACTCACGTTTTCATAGATTCACTAGTAGACCAGTGGGATTCTGTATGAGTACTATGCCAATTATCTGGGAATTTGTACCGAGAGTGACAAGCATCTGAATTACCCTGGTAAATAATTTGCGTTGGCAACATCATTCCAGACATAGAGCATGCTAATAGTACAGTCATTTGTCTTTTATCATCAATATGGGCAATAGGCACTTGCTAAGCACCTTCAACTTCTATGGTCCACTCGCTTGTGGGTACAAAATTACGGCCATTTTTGTCACAGTTCAAAATTAATGACGGTGGAATATTGTATTTTTTACAGCATTGACGACTTTTTTTCAAGAACTCGGTTTTAATTTCCTCAAAATTATTAGGCAGAGTTTTTACACCTTTTGTACCCTTCCTTTTAACCATTCCTAATCGATTTAACATGGAAGCTGCCCAAGCTTTAGTAAGTTCAATGGGACCACCAAATTCAGACAACATGGTTCTTTCTCTAGCCATAATTATTCCTTTCGCACCAGCAATAGTAATCCTCGAGTTGACAACCGTTCCAACTTTTCTCAAATTTCGAACATAATCACATATTTCACTGTCAAATGTTCCAGCTTTCAGAGGCTTTCCACGAGGGGACTTAGGCAATTCACCAGTGCTTTCAGCGTCAAACGATTTCGCCAAATTTCGAGCTCTCTGAAAGGAATTCTTTATTGATCTAATGGTACATGTACTTTCATTAATTGTTTTGTCCAAAAGTTTTGAAAAATGTCTAGCAGCAGTTGTATTGCCATTTTCTAATGCATAGAGTGCCATTTTTGATCTTGTTTGTGGTGAATAGTCCCCATAGGATCCACGTTTTCGTTTTCTCCTCGTTTTCCACTCGAAAGTACTTCCTTTTCTACAAATTTGTTTGCAGACTCCTGGATTTTATCCGTTGCTTCCGGTAGCGATGTAATATTTTTAGAATGATCCTTTTTGAAGAAACATTTTATAGATGGCGTCTTCATGACGAGCTATATGAGTAATGACAGTAATACTGATTTTAAATAACAAATTCACTGAAATGTGCTCATGGTTTTAACCTTTACTAAAGATCATACTACCGTACGTCTATATGCCCGAAGCGCAATTTCGATTTACAGGTCGGTAAACGCGAATTTATCATATTGGAAAAGTAGATTTTAAGCCTCGGTTTCAACTTAATTACTAAAAAGGACCAAAACAATTCAAATTTTTTGAAAATTATACATAATTATATAAAAATGAAAATGTGATTACTTTTAGCATAAATATGAATGCAATTACATTGCATTAAAACTTATTTATTTTTGAAGCAACTGGTTTATTGCCAATTACCCGAAACTAATCATTGATGCAAATAAAATTAGGAACTTTCGAGTGTAGTTTAGTTATTTCTTTTCACATTCTGGATAATAATCAATAAAATCTATATATTAACTATATTAACATGTATTTCATTCACATCGCTGCACACGATAGGAGTGAATAAATGAGTTCAGCAGTGCGCTCCTTTCGTATGGACTGGGACTAATATAACTGTCTCAGATTAGTTCCAGGTGTGGATGAACTCTTCAAATCGTAGTTTTCATTCATTTCACTCGA
>MJUU01044296.1:0-14019 GCA_002080025.1 Modiolus philippinarum | reverse complement strand
AAAAACAAGCAAAGGAACAACGCTTTTATTGCTGTTCTTCATCTTGAAGTCACCATGAAGGCCTTCAACAATGAGCTTTGCTCATACCTCATAGTAAGTTCAAGACGGCCCCTAGCACCAGTTTGACAATTGGCTTGGCCTTTATATTTGTAAAGTTAACCCCTCACTAACGCTTTTGGTTAAATTTGAATATAAAGGCCTCGCCCATGGTTTAATTAAAAAAAACATATACCTGCAATGAATTATTTCTTAGATAAACCACAAAAAAGGTAACAAAAGCTCTCAATTACAAAATATAAATAGTAACTGAGAATTTCTCTAATTCTTTTTCGAAATAAATACTTCCCAAATGATATTAGATGAACTTAATAAATAACATGTTTTGAAATTGATCTCACCTGCTGATTGGTCAATCATGTAAATGTCTCGTGTCAGTTTCTAGAAATAGTACAACCGGATGTTGATGAAATTAACATCTACATAATTATTTGACGAAATGGTGTTTGCATTTTTATGACTAAGATAACTCACATTATTGATAATATGGCATTTATATCAAAAATATTATATTAAACACCCTTTTCAATGAATTGCGCAATGATACACATAGCAACGATGATAGCAACAAAATGGCGGCATATTTGAGACTGGAGACTATGGAAGTCGCTTTACCTCAAATAAATTGATTATAAATTAGAGAAACAATCTTTAACATTGTTTTCCGGTTTATTACGAGAATTTCTCACATCTCGATAGTTAAATTTTCACATTTCAAAATTCTCGGGTAATCCTCGAACTTTAAAATGTGAGAATTTAACTATTTCGATGTGAGAAATATACGTAATAAACTGGAAACAATTTTAGAGACTATACATAGTAAATATGCATGTATTCGTGATTTAATTCGTAGTAAAAATGCAGAGTCTTTCAATGCAAAATAAACTGCGTAATTTTGATTTAATCTTTTTTTGGGGTTTACCATGTAAAAGATAAAATTTGTACTACGAAAATGTTTCCGGAATCCTATTGCGTTTAGGAGGTTATGCATTGTATACTCAATTGAAATATTCAAATATAATTGGCTGTACAAATAGCCCGACCGTTTACAAGAAAAAATCTTCCGTAATATATGCTTCCTTCTTTCTTAGAAATTCACCTGTCGGGAACCTCCCGAAGAAGCACGTGGACATCTATAATGCCAATCTCATTGTTACTACACTGTCAAGTCATGTAATGCATAGGCAACAGTTGCTAAGCCTAAAAATAGGCTCCTGGCAATACAACGGAGTACGAAAAGCCTAAAAATAGGCTCTCTGGCAAACTAATGGTTAACAACATTTCAATTTTTGAAATTAAAATCACAGGAAAGGAAAATATCTTAATAACATGATATATATGATATATTTACATATGAATTATATACAAAAACAGGAAACCTAAAATTATCTTGATAGAAGTGATATATTTGCCATTTTTCGTTCAAAACGCCTGTGGAGACAACCGGAAGTGAAATGTGTGTTACGAATTTGTTCTGCATTTTATAGTCTGTGGGCTAGAAACACTTTCAGTGTACCCCCCCCCCCACTTCCGAACCGGACCTATTTGTTTCAGTCTTTCTTTGTTCCCTCTTCAAAATAAAACATGTTAACACGAACATAACCTGAACGCGTAGACGGTATAGGGCCACTTTTATAGTGCACCATGAAAAATTCTTGTATTTTCATTTTAACCTAAGTTTCATCTTTTAAGCTCTATAATTTTTAAACGATAAGTAATATATACTCAAATTTGGTACCAAATTAAAACTAATTTAATATTTTTTTACAATGAACACAAGTTTGGGCACTTTACACCCTTTTAATGATCTGGGTATACAAAAAATATACCCCTCCGCCTGCAAAAAATAAATGCGAAAATGACGATTTTAGGCTGTCAATTCCTTTCAGATAAACAACACTCGTCATTTGGTCTAGTTTTTATGCCTAACTTATCAGGTGTGGTACAATGTTGGAAAATAAAACTGTTCAAGTCCATATAATTTTGAATTTTGGTAAACAATATTTGAAAAATGGAAATTTGTGGAATTTTAGATTTTTTTCACAATTTCGACTTTCTGACTTTAGGATAATAAAATCTGAATATATATTTAATAATGGCCGATTTAATAATGATTTAAAAAATAAAAAATAAGGAAATTTGAAATATTAAAGCTCTAAATGATAAAAAGATAATGCTTCATGGGAATTTTAGTGTTTATTTCACTAAAGCTGTCATGCAGAAGATCATTTAAGTAGATTTAATTTTTAAGAGGTCTTTTTTCGACTGTTCTGCCCGAAATTTTATGCAAAATGTGAATTTTCTGCTTTTCAGAATTTCTGCTGATTTGACTTTGAGATGCAAATACTTCATGAAATTGATATGTAACTTGAAAATTGATTAAATATCGTTTCATTATATCTTAGCAATTACAAAATATGCTTTTAAACATTTTAGACTGACTGCAGTCTCATAAATTACATAAAAAACATATTACCCCTTAACACACATATTCAACACAATTTATTTCATTTTATTCAGCTTTAAAAGCTAAATCACTGTATAAAGGTCCAATGGTATATCATTTTCAAACACCAAAATACACAGAGACTGACATATATCACCAATAAGAACATGCGCATTGTATTGGGGCAGTTATTCAACAATTAAAATGGGAGTTTTGAAAATTCTGAAATGCTGGAAATTCCAATTTTTCACGAAAATCGCCCAAGATATTCAATTTTACCCATATTTTGGTGTTAAAATTACATATAACGATTTATGAAATGCATCTTTTGCAAAGAAAGTAAAATATTAGTATGATATACCGTATATCGGGTTATTTTCGCGTGTGTTTAATTTTCGCTATGTTCGCAGTTGACAATCTAACGAGAAAATTAACCTCCGCGTATATTTCACTGCCTATAATTTAATATATTACAAAAACCAGTGAAACGCGAACTATAAACACAGAGAATATTTCACTGCCTTGTTCTGCACCGAAATCGCGAACAAAAGCCGACGCGAAAATAACCCGATATACGGTATTAATATACATTTGTATATTTAAAAACAGACATATTTTGGGGACTTTTAAGTTTAATTTTGTTGGAGTAGGGGTAAGATTTTCGGTATTTAGAGTCACATTGAACACTCCTTTTTTTCTAAACAGTGTTTTCAGATAACTTATGTATCTGTTAAAGCAATAAATTGGCATATCTGCAGATAAATCCTTCAGATTTACCACATATAAGGATTTAAAAGTGAATTTTGGATAAATCTGAAATGCTAAAGATTCCCATTTTTCATCAATTTTTGAAAAAATATTGAGTTTAAGCAGACAAGTTGGGTGCTAAATACCAGATCACGATAGAATTCATGCATCCTTGCTATATGCAACGTAGATTTTGTGTGTGGTGGTTATATTTATCCAAACATAGACAAAAAATCGATAATTTTTGGGAAAATTTGTTGGGTAGGGGTAAGATTTTTGGTGTTTAGAGTCACATTAAACACTCCTTGTTTTTCTAAACTATGTTTTAAGACAATTTTTAGAACAATTAATGGGCATATCTGCGGATAAATTCTATAAATTTGATATATATCGCGATTTAACAGTGAACTATGGACAAATCTTAAACGTTGAAAATTCCCATTTTTCATCAATTTTTGGAGAGATATTGAGTTTTTTGGGGCCAATGGCTGTCAAAATACCAAATCATGATGTAAGTTATGGAACTTTGTCATATACAACACACGTTTTCCGTGTTCTGGTTATTTTCATGCGAACATAGGCCAAAAAGTGACAATTTCAGGGAAAATTTGGTGGGGTAGGGCTAAAATGTTCGGTATTTAGAGTCGCATTTAACACTCCTTGTTTTTCTAAACAATGTTTTAGACAACTAATGTATCGCTTAGAACAATTAATTTGCATATCTGCAGATAAATTCTATAGATTTGACATATATTGCGATTTAACAGTGGACTATGGACAAATCTGAAATGTTCAAAAATCCCATTTTTCATGACTTTTGGGAGAAACATTTAGGTTTAGTCCACCAATTGCTGTTAAAATACCAAATCATGATGTAATTCATGCCATATTGTCATATACAACACACATTTTACGTGTTCTGGTTATTTTCTTGCTAACATGAACAAAAATTGACAATTTTGGGGAAAATTTGTTGGGGTAGGGGTAAGATTTTCGATATTCAAAGTCACATTAAACACTCATTGTTTTTCTAAACAATGTTTAAGACAACTAATGTGTCGTTTGGTACAATTAATTGTATGACAATTTTGCCTTTTTGTCCGATACACAGAGCAGGTTCAATTATTACAAAACCATTGAGACAATACGTGAGGATGTTCTAGTATATGCGCCAATCATTTCACGAAGTGACCTGTCGGATACAATTGTCTAGGATGACCATGCAAGGACTGTTTTGACCAAGTTTGGTTCCAATCGACGCAGTGGTTTCAGGGAAGATCTTTGAATGAATTGTTTACGACGGACGGACGACAGACGAAAGACGGACGTAGGACGCCAAGTGATTACAAGAGTAATAATGGTGAAAGTGCTGCCGAGAAAGGGGAATTTAACTGTTATAGAAACTTATGAAAGTTTCGAAACCAAACGTGAAAAGTTTTATAGATGTGTTAGCCCTTGGTAAAAATGTCGTTGGTATCTTTAGTTTCGAGTTCAGAGATGTATTAGTACGGTATATTAGATAAGGGTAGTCCTTGATAATCATCTACAAGTTATCAAAAATGCATAGCCATGTGCAGAAAACAAATTTACAGTATTATTTTATTTATAAAACCGAAACTGAAATATTGTGTTTTGGGTAGCATTTTAGCCTTTTTCAAGTAACCCTTGTATGACATCATTTGAATGAAGGAATTACCCAACCTCGTTGGACGCCTGTGTATAAAAGGTCGGCACCAAAAGATACATAACTTTGTCAGCTTCCCATAAATATTTTTGTTTCAAGTTTAATATATATATATATATATATATATATATATATATATATATATATGCACTTCCCGAGAAGGGATCAATGTTAAATGTTTAAGCTCCTCGCTGGCGGACATCTGGGATTAAGTGTTGACTTGTCGGATTCATTATAAAGGTAACCAATCAAAGGCTAATGTAACCAAGTTGGTTCCGATTTTCTTTGATTTAAACATATTGATTTTGCTTATAAAACGCAAAGGGGAACAGACACAAGTTATTCAAATTTAGAAAAGTTTTCACTCGTACATAATACAATTACAATAATAATAGATTGGCTTCTTGACTTTATAAAAGATCACAGAATGCTTTTCAAAAGTATCCAATATTAATATTTCTCGCTGGCAGCCATCTTGAATTTGTACAGACTTTTTCGTATTTATTTTTCAAAAGGACAGTTATGAACTAGTATGATTCTAACTGCCCAAGTAGTTTCAGAGGAGACCTTCTCATATGTTTTTCATAGGGTTCAATGTAGAAAAATGTTCCTTGGTTTGAATACAACACAGACCTGTCAGATATAGTATTTTAAGGAGACCAATTAAGGAATATTGTGACAAATGGATAAAAAAGATCTTTTTTATGGTTATTTAGGTTTACTTCAAACTTCTAGACATGCAGACCTTGATATGCTTAACATTTTTTCAACTTAAACTTGATCCTTATCTGTTAAAATTTCTTTGAAAAAGAATATAAATAAAATTTGTAAAAATTTCCAGACTAAAGGGTGATAAGTCAAAAATGATATCTGATTTTGCATTGTAGTTATATCTGATAATGCTGATTAATTTATCCCCTGCATAGTTTTTATATTTGTATAAGTTTTTGAAAACCCCAAAAATCGAAGTGTACCCCTATTTAGATTTATGTACTGTCCCTTAGTATTTGATCCTTGGACTCAATTTTGAAATTCAATACCTGGGTAATTCTTCAGACTACGTTTGCTTAAAATTATCTATGTGTTTTCAGAGGGGGAGACTTTAACAAGAGGCTGTCAAGAGCCTGTATCGCTCACCTGGACCGTGGAGGACATAGATAAAAGGCATTTCCAAAAGGAAAAACAAAAACATAAATTTTAGCAGAATACCCTTTTTCCTAAAATTACAGTATTCTTGTTTGATTTCCATGGTAACTGGAAGCTCCACCATCCATCACAACATATTAACAGAACACCATTCAAAGATATTTTGGCAGGGGTTCCCCTTACAATCAAGGTAATACATATTGGTGAAATTAAAACATTCAGACCACAATTCAAATAAAAATTCAAAAATTTGGGCAGAGGTTCCCCTTATAATCAAAAGGGCCAATATAAAACTATGTTCAAGATGGTGGCCATCTTGGATGAGGTACGGACCTGCCAGATACCTCTTTTGGAAGGAACCATCTTAGGGCCATTATGACTAAGTTTGGTTATAATTGGACTGGTAGTTTCTGAAAAGATCTTTGAATGTCTTTTTCATACGGTCCAATGTTGAAACTATTTCCCCGCTGGCGGCCATTTTGGATGAGGTACGGACCTGCCGGATACCTTGTTGGATGGGACCATCTAAGGACCATCTAAAGGCCATTGTTAAATATTAGTTGGACTTGTAGTTTTTGATAAGAAGATCTTTGAATGTATTTTCCGTTGGGTCCAACGATTAAACTATGTTCCCAGCTGGCGGCCATCTTGGATGAGGTACAAACATGCCGGATACCTTTTTTGGAAGGAACCATCTAAGGACCATTGTGGCTAAGTTAATTTTTAATTGGATTAGTAATTTCTGAGAAGATCTTGGAATGTATTTTCCATAGGGTCCCATGCTAAAAATATGTTCTCCGCTGGCTGCCATTCTGGATGCGATACCGACCTGTCGATTACCATTTTTGGAAGGGAAAAGCTTAGGACCATTGTGACTCAGTTTGATATAACTGGACTGGTAGTTTCTGAGAAGATCTTTGAATGTCTTTTCCATAGGGTCCAATGTTAAAACTATGTACCCCGTAAGCGGCCATTTAGGATTAGGTATGGACCTGCTTGATACCTTTTTTAGAAGGGACCATCTAAGGGCCATTGTGACTAAGTTTAATTATAATTGGACTAGTAGTTTCTGAGAAGATCTTTGAATGTCTTTTCCATAGGGTCCAATCTTCCCCGCTGGCAGCCATCTTGGATGAGGTACGGACCTGCCGGATACCTTTATTGAGAGGGACCATTTAAGAACCATTATGACTAAGTTTGGTTATAATTGAACTGGTAATTTCTGACAAGATCTTTGAATGTCTTTCCCATAGGGTGCAATGTAAAAACTATGTTCCCCGCTGGCGGCCACCTTGGATGAGGTATCGACCTGCTGGATACCATTTTTAGAAAGGAACCATCGAAGGGCCATTGTGACTAAGTTTGGTTATAATTGGACTGGTTGTTTCTTAGTAGAAGGTCTTTGAATGTCTTTTCCATATAGTCCAATGTTAAAACTATGTTCCCGCTGGCGGCCGTCTTGGATGAGGTACGGACCTGCCAGATACCTTTTTTGGAAGGAACAATCGAAGGGCCATTGTGACT
This sequence comes from Modiolus philippinarum, assembly GCA_002080025.1. NCBI lineage: Eukaryota > Metazoa > Mollusca > Bivalvia > Mytilida > Modiolidae > Modiolus > Modiolus philippinarum. The sequence goes on along the minus strand of MJUU01044296.1, from coordinate 6,415 downwards.
AAGTTTTGTTATGATTGGACTGGTAGTTTCTGAGGAGATGATCTTTGAATGTCTTTTCCATAGGGTCCAATGTTAAAACTATGTTCCACGCTGGCGGCCATCTTGGATGAGGTACCGACCTGCTGGATATCTTTATTGGAAGGGACCATCTAAGGACTATTGTTACTAAATTTGGTTATACATGTAGATGGACTGGTAGTTTCTGAGAAGATCTTTGAATGTCTTTTCCGTAGTCTACAATGGTAAAACTATGTTCGCCGCTGGCGGCCATCTAGGATGAGGTACGGACCTGCCAGATACCTTTTTCGGAAGGAACCATATAAGGGCCATTGTGACTAAGTTTGGTTATAACTGGACCGGTAGTTTCTGAGAAGATCGTTAAATTATTTTCAAGAGGGTCCAATGTTAAAACTATGTTCCCCGCTGGCTGCCATCTTAGATGAGGGACCGACCTGCTGGATACATTTTTTGGAGGAGACCATGTAAGGACCATTGTGACAAAGTTGGTTATAATTGGACTGGTAGTTTCTGAGAAGAAGATCTTTGAATGTCTTTTCCATGGGGTCCAATGTTAAAATTTTGTTTCCGCTGGCGGCCATTTTGGATGAGGTACAGACCTGTCAGATACCTTTTTTGGAAGGAACTATGTAAGGGCCATTGTTACTAAGTCTGGTTCTAATTGGAATAGTATTTTCTGAATTCTTTGAATGTCTTTTCCCATAGTGTCCAATCTTAAAATTATGATCCCCGCTGCTGGTCATCTTGGATGAGGTACGGACCTTCCGGATACCTTTTTGGATGGTACCAAATAAGGACCATTGTGGCTAGGTTTGGTTATGATTGAGCTTGTATTTTCTGAGAAGATCTTTGAATGTGTTTTCCTTTAGGGTCAAATGTTAAAGCTTTGTTCCCCGCTGCCAGCCATCTTGGATGAGGTACGGACCTGCCGGTTATAATTTTTAAAGGGGACCACCCAAGGACTATTGTGATGAAATTTGGTTCAAATTTGCCTAGCGGTTTCAGAGGAGAAGATCTTTGAATGAAAATGTTAAGACGGACGACGGACGGACGGATGACGGGCGCCAAGTGATGGCAAAAGCTCACCCTTGCATAGCAAGGTGAGCAAAAAAGTGAACGACGTACGGAAAACAAAATTAAACACAAACATACGGCCTTGTAGGTCAAATGAGCTTATAAGAAATGACAATTTAACTCTGGGCTCCTATTAATGATTTTGGCATCTGAAAAATGGTTCATTTTATTCTTTTATTGGAACATGTTTTAAGAGACTTACAGGAAAAATAAATGTATGAATATCGCTTCAAAACATAGCTTTTCCATTTGACCCCCTTTGGGCTTTTGTTGCTCAAAAACGGTAATTGCTTCCTTAAATCCATCGACATTCTCCAGCTGCAATAATATTATGCGCCCAAACTCAATGGATAATAGATCAAGATTATACCGTCAAATAAACTCAGTGAATAATTGATCAAGTTTTTATGTTTAATCTCCAAATCGAATATTTTTGGTCCCATTTTCTGAGATGGGTTGACAAAAAAAATGAAAATTTCAGCTTACGCACGTTCAAGAATCAAGAGTATATTGTCTAAAACATGTGAAATATTATAGCACTTGTTGATCAAATTCTTAAAATAAACAAATTTCTTAATCTAAAATATCTTGAAATGTCCAAAATGTGTATACATGTACATTGTACTCTTTTGAAACACGACATTATTTTGTGTACGGATTTATTATGATTATTTGACACACAAACAGAATGAGGTTTATTTGACCTACTTTTCACGCAGCACTGACTTAATTAAAAATTTTGCATTTTACGTTTATGTCCTGGGATGATGTGATCTTAGAAACATATATATTATCGAGGAAGAAAGCATTCGATACAAATGAATTTACTGTTTCCTACTTTTTACGCATTACCGACTTTGCTTCACATTATCATCCGTTTTTTATACCAGTTGCAAAACGCAAAATTGTCGGACAAAAACCCAATCGGACAAAAAGCGACGGAGTAAACGCAAAAATTTCCGACAAAATGCAAAATTTTCGGACGAAAGGCAAAAATCGGACAAAAAGCAGCGACGGACAAAAAGCTAGTCGGACAAAAACCGTTTGACTTTACGCAAAAGTTTCGGATGAAAATCAAAATTTTCGGACAATACGCAAACTTTTCGAACAATTAGCAAAACCGGCCAAAATGCAAAAATCAGAAAAAAAGCAATGTATCACAAGTTCCCATCAACGACATGGATAAAAGTTTTATATATGCAAAACATCATTTTGTACATGATGAATAATATCTTTTGTCAACAGTCACTAAGTGCAATACCCTACTTTTACGTTTTGATACTGCTTATTCAACAAATACATGACCTACATGTAATTATATATTTAGCAATTTCTCCATTTCGTGCAGTGTTACGCAAAAGACATGCCATTCCTAACGTAATAAATGTAAATGATACCAATTTTTTGTTATCACAATTGACTTGATTGTGTAGAAATGACATATGATTGTTGTGACTAGCTTGCATCTTCCGATAATCCATTACAACAAGATATCAAGTTCGTATAATCGAAAAGCACTGCATCACAAGGAGGCATCCAACAATGTTATTAAGTCATTCAAAATGTATCTGTGTCAAGTATTTTATGTCATATCACTATTTACACGGCTGGGAAACTCGATGGTCTCAACCAAAAAACCGGTATCGGGAAATCTGTGATTTACATGTCATTAGTGCAGTTCGAGAAATCAAAGAATGTCACTCCATATAAAATAAGTTTTAATAAATCAAAAACCTTTTTCTTTTTTCGAATAACAATGATAAACTTTTTTTTTCTTTATGTCCGGATTTTAGAATCGCCTCGAAGTGGCTGACTACAATAAACACGATTTCTGTCTTAACACGCTGACTTTTACACGGTTTTAGTTATATTTAAGATCTTTGACCAGTTTAACATGGAGTGGCATTCCCCCAATTTTAAAAGTAGGGCCTGTCACTTTGTACTTATTAACTTCCTGGTAGTAAAATTCAGTTGAGACCATGTAGTTTCCCAGCCGTGATTTATCTAGAGTACTGCTTAACACACACAACGCTTTTAAAAGATTTGGTATCTAATCATAAACGCGTTTGTCTATTTTTTATTTTGCACTTTTTATTGACTGTAATACGTATAAGAGTTCATGTATTTAATATCGTGCCCTTTGTTCTTAGACACTAGAACTTATTTCTTTTATCTAGCAAAAGTTGTAGACGAATTTAAAGAAGAGGAGTATGCCAAACGATTTGAATCAACGATCAATAAATGATTTGTAGCATTAGGAATAGCCATTCGAGACAAAGTAGGTCTCTTTAAAGCCTTGAGGGAATCCGATAAAGCATTGACATCTAAAGAACTTGCTGACTCAAGACGTGTTAAAGAGCGGTAAGACATATTTACTAATCATACAAATTCTGAGATTTTTGCCCGAGTACTGCACACATTTATAAATATTGACTGGAATTGAATTATGAAATTTACAAAAAAAATTTCAAACTTGTTTACTGAAAAACGTTTCGATACAAAATGTAGTACATAGACGTTAAGCAGAAAATGCTAATTTCGATAAAAACGTCCGGAAGTTGCGCTTTAAGAGAAAATTCATGACGTCACAAAACACAAATTTGAATACGCTATTATGTCATGTTCTGGCGAAATTGAAAATTCAACGTTTGTCACATCTGTAGACTTGCAAGATGTATGCTAAAACTAGTGCAGTTTTTACGAGACAATTGGACAAACGTTTGAATCTTACAAGCACTAGACAAATTTAGCTTGAAAAGAAAACAAACACCAAAACATAAATAGACGATTTTAAATAAATATTCGACATTTCATATACATAAATAAGCATGGTCCGGTCTTAACAAAATTTATTTAGCTGTTTAAGTTAAATTCTTGTGATTATTAATATTATTTCGTACGAAAACAAAAGCAAACAGAAACCCACCTAGTAATAAATAAGTGACGAGGTTAAATGAGAAAATATACATTAGATTCGATCAAATTGAAAAAAAGTCCAGATTTTTATTTTAGTGTCCGTTGCATTTTTTTTCGGATGCCTCGCAAAGACATGACACCTTGTCCATTGTTGGAAGATGATATATGGTACACCGTGAAGAGCAATGGCGACCTTTGTCAACCCATAGTCCTTTTCACAGTAAGAGGTTTTGAATCGCAATAAATTAAATGCGAAAATGTGTGTCTCATCAACATGATTTATTATGATGCCATCATTGTTGGGTCATTGGTTTTGAACCTATTGCACAAAAAGGGTTTCCGTATTGGTGTTTTTCAACTTGTCTAGTTACTTATTGCAGAAACAAATTACAAAAAAAAACTCTATGAATTTGAAAATGTTCATTCAAAATAACAAAATACCGAAGTTATTGTTAATTTATTTTCTGCATATGCAAATTTCGACAACTTATGTCTCATCAGTGCAGATCAAACTGAAACATTAAGAAGTCCATTAATCGAGAAAGGTGTAAAAGCTGATAGAGAACAAATAACCAAAATGATCTAAATAGAAAGCCATAATTTAGCTAATGACAGGGTTATGCATGAGGGAGATACTCCTAAGCTTCAAACAAAATTTTGTAAAATTTAGATATTGCAGGTTTCAATAAAATCAGTTGTCGGGTCAGCATCGATGTAATTACTACTGGGTTGGTGAATACCCTCGGGGACTAACAGTCCACCAGCAGAGGCAGAGGCCAAGTGGTAATAAGTAACAAAATACCGAAGTTACTTTTAATTTAATTTCTGCATATGCTCATTTCGACAACTTTTTGTCTCATGGACTTCGGGTTCGTGAATTTTGTTATCACCCCCCTTTTAATATCCACGTTGTTCTATAATGTCTTAAAATTGACACAATTTCGATCACGCCTCGCAATATATTTCTTAATTATCACGTGATACTTTATCCTTCTAAATATACGACCGACCGTCTATAAAACATTTTAAAATGGTATAATTGGCCACGGTTAAAAGATAAAAAACACAAAATGTACAAATTAAAAGACACATAAAAATGACATTTTTTTTTGGTAGTTTTATGTATTTTTTTTTGGTCATTTTTATGTGTTTTTTAATTTTTACATTTTTGTGATTTTTATCTTTTAACCGTGGCCAACTATACCATTTTATTTTGTTTCATAGTTAATTTGTGGCCATCGCACAACATATTTATATTTTTATATAAAACATTTTGCTTTACATGAGCTCAATAATTAGATTAAAAAATATTCTTATTCTTCTTATACATCTGTATTTATATTTATAAAAAAATATTACTTTGACGACTTTCTTGCAGGGTCTAATTGTGTAATATTGTGTCTGATTCATTGTTTGTAGGGAAGAGGCGGAGGGATCTCATCCCGGAATCCCGACATTATTTTTGTCTAAACCGGTTTTACTCAACCGGTAGCTGGCTTCTGCTAGTGCCGGTATCAAGTCCAGATGTCACGAGTTACTGTCGTTATATACGTTTGTCTATAGGGTCTGTAAGTCTCGTTGAATTATGGAACTCCCGGGTACAAATTTGTACCAGGAAGTTTTATTTTTAAAAGAAAGATACGACGTTTCAAGCAAAAGATTTGGACGTCATAATCCATCAACGTCATATTTTTGTGGGAAACGTTTTACAAATTTACATTTTATCGTGATTTCTCGGTGTCACATGACGAGACTTAAAGACCCTATTGTTTTATTTGTGTTTGTCCTAGTATGTAGTTCCCTAGCAGATTTTAGCATTTTATCGTAATTTTCAGCCGTTGTTTCCTGTTATCTTTCTTATAACATTTATTTTTTTCTAAATCCAAACCTACTGGACTACTCAAAATCCATAGAATATCGATTCCCGGTGTAGTTATTTCCCGAGATTCCGGGCTTTAGTTAAAGTAATTAAAATTTCTATATCCGGCATCCCCAACCCCAAAAGTCCGATCCTCATTGTTTTTTTTCTATATCTTTATTTCATTTACTTAAAAGCTTTTAAACAGCGAGATTTGCAGCAAATTTTACAATACATTTAAACAATGACAAAATGTCCTACGAAATGGTCCCTATAGTAACTTTAGTTTTTTTGTCAGTCTGGAATGATGAAAATAATAAAAAAAGTTATTTATAGAAGAAAGTCCTAACAAACAATACATGTATATTTTAGTTCAAACAACTTTTTCACCATTTTCAACGATACCTAGCCATACAACATGTAACAATGGTATATGAATGTTATTGATTTCTTTTTTTTTATTTGTTTTGTCTTTATTCATTTATTTATTTTTTTGTTGCTGTTTTTTATTTAAAGGTTTTAGTTCAAATATGATACAATTTTTCTTTG
>MJUU01044295.1:99375-114157 GCA_002080025.1 Modiolus philippinarum | reverse complement strand
CATATTAGGTCTGTGGTGAAAACGTTTGTTGCAAGTTAATATCTTCACTTTATTGGGGTTTTCAATGGTTAACCGAGTGTAGAGCAATAATTAAATGATAAGCAATAATCTCGATTTTATATTATACATTATCGATAGTCGCATATTTATTTATAGATATGAACAAATAAAACATTCTGGTTATGAGGACTGCAAAACCCATCTCTCAAATCCAAAAGACGTTCCCGCCTAGGTTGTAAATAAACCTTTTATTTAATTGATACAAAATATTTACATAAAACGACAAACTTTAACGGGTAACCTGTTTGCTACATGAAGGAATTGTCTACTGTGCTATTTTGGTGCGTTGTATATGTGTCAACTAGATCAATGCATATTAAGCGTATTACTTGAGAGTCGAGTCTACATTTTTTTTTTGTTTGTGAGGTCGGCTAGGTGTTTCTTTCTTTTTTTTTGTATCGCAAACACAAATCTATATACAATCACAACACACTAAGCCTGTCATTTCAAACACAACAAATTACAATAGCACGCAGTTTAAACTTACGTTGTCAATAAGCAAAGAAGTTTCTGGATTTTTAAGATTGCTATCTTTTCACGTATTAAAATGTGTTACAACCTTTTTATATTCTTTTTGATATTTTGCAGGCTGTATATACTTATGCACCATCTGATTGAATCGTCTAGGTTACGGGTATTTTTGTTTTAAGAAACGCTCCATTCACTTTTGACACTACTTTTATCAATGAAAAGTGAAACATATTAACTGTCGGTGTCCTGTAGATTCAGTCGGTCACAAAGGGTACCACGCTCGAATAAGTTTTATCGAAACCTTTATTTCAATTTCATTTAAGCAAAAAAGTTTCTGTTTTCATAAGTTATACGTGTACATAATTATGTTACAATTTCATTATCACTGTCATATCAGGGTATTGGAGGATTAACCTAGTTAGAAATAGCTGTATAATAAAAATCTCTGTTTAAATGTTACATAGATTTATATATAGTCGCATATTTAATCACAGATATGAACGATTAGATAATGTCTTTCTGATTATGGTAACTGCAGTGGAATGGATATTCCCGCCTTATATTAATTGACATTCTTAAATATTACCCAAATGCTACCTGGAAAAAATAGTAAATCAATATTGTGTTATTTTCGTGCTTAATATCTGTGTCAAACGGATCAATGCACACAAAACATTTTACCTGCAGTCTGCAATTTTCGTTTGTCGGATGCGCTTAAATGTTATTGCATCTGTTTGTTACTGAAAAAGATTAACCTTAATCCATGCGCATTAGTTTAGAGGTAGAGTTTTAAGATATAAATCTCAGTAAAAAATGCACAGCGCACTAAATCACTAAACCTGTAATTTTTTCCGCAACAAAATGCAAATTAATATGCAGAGGTAGACAATTAAAACTTGTCATTTCAATGGAAAAATCATACTTTTTAATTAAAATCTAGAATTTCTAGATTGACATTTTCTCACTTATCTATAACATTAAAAGGGTTTGTAACAGCCTAACCATATTCATTTTGAATTTATTTTGTAGCCTACATAATTATATTTACTGCACTATCTGATTGAATCGTCTAGTTAAAGAAACGCTCCATTCACTTTTGACACTACTTTTATCAATGAAAGGTAAAACAAATTATATTTCTGAAGAACCATTCGGTCATAAAGGGTATCAAACTCTAATAAGATTTACTTGAACTTTATTATAATTCTATCTAAACAATAAGTTTCATCCTTCCATATGTAATTAGTATACATAATGCAATTGTGTTACAAGTTAATATTTTCATTTTACTGTCATATTGGGGTGTTGAAAACAACGGCAGTAGAATACCGAAGGAACAAAGGAGTGAAATTCACAAAATTGAAGTCCAAAGACAGGGCAAAAACGAGAACACAGAAAACAATGACGCTAGAAACAAACACAACGACGCAAGACTGACACAAAGCATAGAAACAGAAATCACAACATTCAGCAATAGGTTTACGATAATATACTACACAACAAAAGAAACGATACACATTTAAAATTGTAAATAGTTTTGTATTTCGCATTTTAAAGTGTGTATTTTAGTATATATATGTGTTTATAACGCCAAAACGCATTTGTTTATTCCATTTTAAAAACAATACCGAAACGGATAGGACGAAAATCCGGAATGGTGGTTTTTCACCCGAAGCCCCGTTCAATCCAAAATCAAAGTCAACAATGACTTAGCGCGATCAGACCTTCGACCTCGATTTTTGGCCTCGCCATTCATTACTATGCAAAAAGAAGAACAAACTTAAGACTATTGATTAATCTAAAGCAAACATTCTCCTCAAATGACAAATCACTTGGTAGCAGGTCCAGTGAGACGTCGGAACGTCAAAATCGTAAAACACGCGTTTTACCCTTATGAGAACGATAGTTGGATACGGAAAATAGGCCTGAGGAAATCATGGTTGACATAGCAACAGAGGTTTGAAGTCATAATGACCTTGTCCGGAGATGGTTCAGAAATTGCAAGAGACATGTTGCGGCAAAATATTAATTCATACGTACAAAAAACATTTATAGTTTTCTGCTAGAAAGTAAACTATCATTTTCATAAAATCTGTGTATCGTTTCTTTTGTCGAGTAGTATAATTACGTTTTTAATGTTATATGGGTTTTATATAGCCGTAGATTCATTAATAGATATGAACAATTACGAGGTGCCGCTCTGGTTATGGAATTTTCTTCAGATTTGAATTGAGATTCCCGCCTTTGTTGTATTTAAACCCTACACTAAAATTACACAAGTTATATAAAACATTAACATTACTTATCATACTTTAAAAGTAAATAAAATGCTACCAGGAAAAAAATAAAGCAATATGGTCTATTGCTCTAATTTATTGCCGTGTACATGTGTCAAGAGGATTAATCCAGATGAATGATAATACCTGCAGTATGCAATATTCCTTTGTCAGATCGGCACAAAACTTTGTTACTAAAAAACCAAAACACAAGGCTTATCCAATATAAAGAGCTCAGAAATAAGAATTGGTAAAACAAAACGAAGAGATTTTCAGAAGCCGAACCCAAGGCAAGAGTAAAACCACCGAATATTATCAATTGCAATGACTTGGTAGAGTTACTTCAAAAATTTTTTTTTAATTTCTCAATGGAAAAAATAATTAAAATCTAAATAAAGACTATTATTTTACATTGTTATGACCCCGTTGCACCTTTCTATCACAAATAAACCAAACTTTAGGGACTGGTTTAAATTTCTTGATGCATGGTACCGGTGCAAAACTTTAATGTTCGATAAAAAAGTTGCAGTCCCTTTGTAACACCAATAAGGAGAAAGAAATGTCCTATTCTGTTGAGTTGCAAAAAAAGTTGGTGTCCTATGCATTTATTAAAATGGTTACCTCAAATGACGAATTTCATTTTGATGGTTAGTACTTGACCAACAATATTTTAATTGTTACCGTTATTTCAAAATAAGTAGAAAATAATTGCAATTATATCGGATTTTTTTAATTTTGAAGAATAAAAAAAATTGTAATTGGTTATCCAATACCGATAATGTCTTTAGAAACCCATTTAGAAGAAAAATGTCCAAACTGAAATTATAAGGGCAATTAATTGTAAAATTTGTTTTTATGGTGGGGAAGGTATATAAAAAGTTTAAAGAGGTTTTGTTGAAGAAGGTTTGGTTTTGAGAATAACCAATTTCTATAGCTTGTTATGCCATACCAATAATGTCTTTAGAAACGCATTTACTAGAGAAATGCATAAAATGAAATAATAGCGGCAATTATTTTTAAGATTTGGTCTTTTCTGGCGTTAAAGGGGTGAACAAAAAGATTTTGTTCAAAAAAGTACAATTTTTAAGAATAAACAATTGTTATAGTTGGTTATGCCATACCGATAATTTCTTTAGAAACCCTTTTCCTAAACTAATGCTCAAAATTGGATATGTATGGGAAACTATTTTGCATATTTGGTCTTTTATGACATGAAAAGTACATGTACATAAAATATATAAAGTTGGTAAAACTACTAAGATCGTGTTCAAAAAATGTTATAATTTTGGAGAATAGCCATTTTTATCATTGGTTATCCATACTAATAGATTCTCAATCCATGCATTAGACTAATGCTTAAAATTGAAATTATATTTACAATTGTTAAACTGATTCTATCTTTTAATGTATTAAAAGTAAACAAAATATTTAAGGTGAGTACAACAATAAATATTTTGTTTTTAAAAAGTTTCACTAGATGTGAACAGGTCATTTTTATAGTTGGTTATTTAATACCGATCGTGTCTGAATAAAATATCAATGCATACAAAAATGTATATGCTTATTATTTTTTGCATTCACTGATCTTATTTAAAGATAGGTCTCATGCATATTTTGACTGAAAAAAATCCTGGTCCCATGCCCTGACACTTCGAAAAAACGCCTGTCCCACTGCTGTTTGCACCGGTCCCTTGCCTTAGAAAATTTTCACCGGCACCTCAAGTTATAAAAAATAATAACTGCTGTTTCAATATCCAATCAAAAACATAACAGTTAACAGTATTTTATGAATGTCTCAACACAGTATTGGAAAATTTTAAATTACTTGTACTTGTTGTTTGTCTCAATCCCCACCCATTTTATTGTAATATCTTTACACGATGCTTGAAATAATTGACAGTAATAAAAAGAAAGGTTCATTAGCAATTGCAAAGAATACAGCATTATTATTTGTTGTTATTTCTGACTTCAGGTAACCCTAATGGAATTAATACAAAAATACCGATGTTGCATAATAAACAGTAAATTTCGTTATGCTGTACACGTGTTTCAAGGAGTAACCTCTCATCATCAGCATTAATATCATATCATAAATATTGTACCGTAACATTTGAAAAATTAAATGTTTTTCTACCAATATTTTCTAAAGAACATTGCCATAGTTACATATTCCAAAAGCTCGTAATTCTAAATGCAAAAGTATAGAATTCCAGTTATTACAGATATTAATCTTTTGGAAAAAGGACACTATTTTACTATTTTACGTTCCATCTTATGATGTCAGGGACTTATGGTAAAAACCAATTTAAGAAAACGTCACGTACTACAAAATTCCAGAAAAAAAAACATTATTTACATTGTCCGATTTGATTGCGGTATTTTCATTGCTAGACACAAATGGTTGAGCGAAATTGTTCAGTGGTAAAATCAACAAAGAAAACAAAAAAGATTCGTCGGTTGCGGTGGATTAATAATATTAATAAGAAAAACCATCCAAAACACATTTTATTAGCTTTAAAGTGTAGTTGAGAAACGAAAGCTCCTCCGATAAATGTCGATAACACCTAATCCGAGAAATCACAAAACATTAAATTAATGCGACGAGTGAGAATTAAGAACAGCACAAAGTCTGGAAAATGACAAACATAAAACCGATGAAAGGAGTGTGAAGGGCGAACACAGGTTTAGACTTGAAAAACGCAATAAGCGGGAAGATTTGATAATTAAAGATAAGTTAAAATGGATGTTAAAAAAATCACTGAACAGAGTCATAATGTATATAAACACATAAAAACGTTACCTCTTCTCCCCACTTTATTATAGCTGGGAAAGGGAAAACTGACCATAATTGAAAACTGGCTGTGGTATGGGTCCCATAAAGAACTGCATAAATGTACTTTATATCATTAATTGTCTCTGTTCAAACAGTTCCAACCAATAAAATTACATTTTCCTCAGTACGAAAGATCTTTAACAATTATAGATACTATTAATTTCTGCTAGGTACGATTATGAATATCAGTATTAGTTTTAATATAGTCCAAATTTTTAATTTTCAGAATTATAAAATCGAAAGACAAAAAAGTCGTCTGAATCCACTTAAAGTGGATTTTTATAAAACACTTTAATAATAATCAAGCCACCATTTATACCAAATTGAGATTTGTCTCATCTTGCAGTGAAAATAGCTCAGAAAACACGATTCAAAAAATCTTTAATGTATGTTACAGGCTCCGTGCCTCTTTTATCCTAAAAATACTCAAACATTGCACATTGCCTTTTATATAGACTGATTATTGAAAATTCATATTATTTTTAACACTACTTCTATTTATTACGGTGGAAACCTTCAGTGTTCTAACTCGGCCATAAAGGGAATAAAATTGATATACATTCATTTGATATAACCGTCATTTTAAATATGTTTCTGTTGAACATACGTAATATTATAAAACAACAAAATACAGGTATTTCGTTATAACATAATATTTATTTTTAGTCACTTTAATTCATTCATATGGGTTTTATTTTGTACCCCACATTGCATACTTTGTTTCACTATCTGACTAAATCTTCTGGTTATGAAACGCTTCGCTAACATTGCCACTACTTTTATCAATGAAAGGTGAAACGCATCGAGTGTCGCTGTGCAGTACATTTACTTGTTTATAAAGGCTACAAAACTAGAATACGTCTCTTTATACTTAATTTAAATAGCGTTAAAAATGGATAACAAGAAACGCCTACAATGGCTGAAAACTATAATTACATACAACAATTTGCAAGGGAACTACACAAGAAAAACACGTATATGACAAAAGACTAACGTAGACAACGATAGGAACTCGGGACAGCCGGACTTGGTACCGGCACTAGCAAAAGCCAGCGGTAGGGTTAAACCGATTTATGGGTACCCAAACCTCCCCTTTATCTGTCCCGTTTCCCTATAGTATAAAAACGTACGAAATAAACCCAATATAGGTAGACTACTAACCCCATGACCGTGTATGTTTAATATGTTATCAAACATTTGTTACATATTGTTTCATGTTGCTATGTTTGCCGGCCATTGTAGGTGTTTCCTGTTAACTTTTTTATTCTATTTTACCCAGTGATTAACATGTGTTACATATTGATATATTCATTATTACTCTCATATTAAGATGGTGAAGGGTTTTCCCATTGATTAACATGTGTTACATATTGATATATCCATTATTACTGTCATATTGGGATGCTGACAGGTTTGCCCAGTTATATACAATTGTTACATTCTGATATATCCAAAGTCATCGTCATATTGGAATGCTCTATGGTTTACCCGGTAATAAACATGTGTTTCATATTGATATGTCCCTTAATACTGTCATATTGGGATATCGAAAGGGTGTACCCAGTGATATACATTTGTTACAAATTGATATAGGCATTATTACTGTCATATTGGGATGTTGAAGGGTTTACCCAATGATATATACATTTGTAACATATTGATATATCTGTTACAGTACAAATTGGAGTGCTGTAGGATACAGATTCTTAGTACAAATTGGAATACTTATTTCTTCTGGGACAAATAAGAATTCTGATTTGTACTGGATTTAATCTAGTACAAATTGGAATTCCAATTTCTACCGGGACAAATAAGAATTCCAATTTGTACTGGATTTAATCGGAGAAATTGAGATTTCTTGATTTATACAAATATGATTCTGGGTCCTACAAACTCAAATTAAGTGAAACAGTAATATATAAGTAAAACCTTAACAGCAATATGTCATTCCACTGTTTAAGTGATATTTAAGTAAAAGTTTAATTTCACTAAATGTAATAATGGGGAAAACAGGAAACATCTACTTTGGATGAAAATTAAAGTTACATGACACAATTTGCCAGGGAATTATACAGGAAAAACATTAACAACACGAAGTACAAACGTTAAAAACGATAGAAACTTGGGACAGCCGGACTTGGTACCGCCACAAGCAAAAGCCGTTAGTAGGGTTAAACCGGTTTATGGGTACCCAAACATCCCCTTTATCTGTCCTGTTTCCCTATAGTATAATAAACATATGAATAAAATCCAATACAAGTAAAGTGCTAACTCCATAACCACAATCTTGAAAATGAAAAAGACAATACGTAATTGTGAAAGACGGGTTAAGGGTTACTTGTCGCTAAACTACCGGCTAGCTTAAGGAGCCTAGTCTGGTGGCAAAACACTGTCGCACTGCGGAAGAAAAATCAAACTCCAAACTTCCCGAAGGGTTTGGTCAAGAATCATATATTTCAGTACACATCGGCAGTATCAGTGAGAGGCTAGTATATGTGTAGAATTTTCAGGTCATTAGATCTCAAAGCTAATTTTACGGATGCAAGCAAAATTCCTTGTCCATATCCCCTATAACGTAAAGAATGTATGTTACGTCCTAGCTATTCTGGATTTTTAATCAGTTTTTGGCATTTTTTAACAACAATTCCATTAAAAAGAAGATTAGAAATGTTCATAGTAATAAGCTGCGTGCGAGTAACGCCATATTTAGATATTAAATGGTCATATATATATATGATAAAACTTCTTAAAAGTATTCAACAACTTATGCAATCTGTAACCCTGTTGTAAATGTTTGGCCATGATAGTAAGGTTACGTTCATTAAATCCGTCAAGAGTAGAACAAACGCGTGCGAATCGTACTAGTTGAGAAATATTCATCCCATAAGATGGAGCTAGAGGAATGTCGCCGTCAAGGAAAGGGAAATTGGTAATAGTGAAATCAAAATCATCCCTTTTATCACATATTTTAGTTCTTATTTTATTAGAGTCAATAGTGAAACTAAGATCCAGAAAAGGGCAGTATTTTGAGTTATTGTTAGTCACTAGTATGAGATTAATTGTCTAATTAAAAAAAATGATATTGATATTTTGCTGCAAGCTCTGACCCCTTTGAGAACAGTTAAATTGTCTGATATCAATAGTTTTATATGATATTGTAAAAAGTATAGTTATAACATTGTGGAGACACGAGGAGTTATATTGCAAAAGATATTTGAATACGATTTATTTTCTAAAAATGGTACTGTAGAAGTTCTTTTACTTATGGAGATCAATTTTTGTCGTTTGTAGCTGTCTTACGTCCTTGTTGTGTCTTTGTTTTTCTCTGTTGACGTTTTTGCAAAGTGCCGTTTTTGCCAAGTGCCGTTTTTGCCATGTGCCGTTTTTTCCATGTGCCGTTTTTGCAATGTGCCGTTTTGCCAAGTGCCGTTTTTGCTATGTCTTTGAACTTCGAATTTTGTAGTAATCGCTTCCTTTGTTCCTTCGGTATTCTACTGCCGTGGTTTGTTGCATAAATATCACTACTTCGTTTGTACCTTAATTCGTGGTTTCGAATTCTAAGCATTCAAACTCCAGGAAAAATATGCGTTTCGTCGGGAACTAAATTTCGAAAATTGGAACCCCACGTACAATAGTACTTTCAAAGTATACTTGAGAACTACTATTCTGATACCGATCTTGTTGATCGGACAAGTATTTAAATGATTTTGTAACTCCCGCTGAAATTTCACACATGCATGTGTAAAAATCCATCATTGAAAGATAAGTCCGGCTATCCCGAGTTCCTATCGTTATTTTGTTTGTCTCTTGTTTCTGGTGCAGTTTGCTTGTAAATTGTGGCATGTGATTGTAGTTCCTGGCCATTGTAGGTGTTTGCTGTTTTCCTGTTTTTGTAAGTGTATAACAACCATAGTTTGAAATTTGAGAAATGCAATAGTATGTGATCGTCTCGTTGTGTATCGAAAATTCACTGTTCTACCAAATATTTCACACACAGTTCGAGCAATTTTTGCAACAAATGAACAGTAATATTAGAATTATTAGATTTATTTGTCATTTTGTTGGTTTATAAATCAAACTGCTATCAAATACATACTTCTTTTAACATACTCAAAAACTGTTTACAGCTTTGAATGTCAGTAATATCCAGAATCCTCCTGAACAATATATCCAGTATTATTCTGGATCATACTAGAAATTTAGTAGGATCTAGAATCCTACTAGTATAAATCATAATATTTCAATTTCTTCCTGGAGAAATTCGAATTCAAATGTAAACTTGGTTAAATCAAGTACGAATTGGAATTCTAATTTGTATCAGAAGAAATTGGAATTCCAATTTACAATATGGATTAAATCCGGTACAAATTAACAAAACTCCGAAGTCGCTGTAAATTTAAATTCTGCATATGCGCATTTCGACAACTTATGTCTCACTAGTACAAATCAGAATTCTAATTTTTCGCAGTAGAAATTAGAATTTCAATTTGTACTGAAACATATCCATTATTACTGTTATATTGGAATCCTAAAGGGTTAACCATATGATATACATTTGTTACTTATCGATATATCCATTATTACTGTCATATTTGGATGCTGAAGGGTTTGCCAAGTGTTAACATTTCTTACGCATTGATATATTCATTATTACTGTCATTTTTTGAATCTGGAGCGTTTACCAAGTGTTAACATTTGTTATGTAATGATATATCCATCATTTACTGTCATATCGGGATGTTGAAGGGTTTACCTGTGATATACATTTGTTACATATTGATATATCCATTATTTCTGTTATATTTGGATGCAGGGTTTACAAAGTGTAGACATTTGTTACATATTGATATATCCATTATTACTGTCATATTGGGATGTTGAAGGGTTTACCTAGTGATATAATTTGTTACATATTGATATATCCATTATTACTGTCATATTGGGATGTTGAAGGGTTTAAATTCATAGATTTATCATTTTTACAGTTTTATTTATAGATATGAACAAGTGAATCATATCTTTCTATTTATGTGCATAACCATGTTGCGGCTTAGGTTGTAAAACACCCTTTATTCAAGTGTACAAAATGACACACTTTAACAGTAACCCTTATGCTACATGGAGAGCATTAACAAGGTAATATTGTCTACTGTACTTTTTAGTGCCTTTTATCTGTGTCAAACCGATCAATGGATATTGGGCATTTTGATTGAAGTCTGCAATATTCGTTTGTCAAGTCGGGTTAAGTGTTTATATAACTTTTGTTACGGAAAAAATGAAACCTTAATTCATAGTATCAGCATGCAAGTCAAATGTTGAGATACAAGGTACAAATAATATACTTCAATAAAAAATCAATTAAAATTCTAAATAAATTTGCTGACACATAACACATAGCATCTTTTCATGGCAATTAACAAGCCTCTATTGTTAATTTAGAAAAATATTAGCTGCTTACCGTTCTCCAGAAATTTCTGCATAGAGGGTGTAAGATTTTTGATCCTCAAGTTTAATTTTTGTGTTTTTGTTTCGAAATCCTACGTATTTTTATGGTAAAATGATTACTTAATCCGAAATCATTGACAGTAATAATTAGAAATACTCCAATGCAATTGCAATAAATTTTCAGACTGATAGAATTTATATTTATCCTCGCACTTTCGAAGGATTTTCGGGGATTTTGTGATACCCTCCGTCTGTCCGTCCGTCTGTCACAGTTTTCTTATAACTCAAACTTCTCCTATATTTTTGGAATCTAGTTTTCTTGTAGAATTGTTGCATATTATCTGTAGATGCGCAATAAGCTTTCGGATTTTTTATATTGCTTTTGGTGCAAACAAGAGGCCCCAAGATGTTCATTTTTACAAAGACCCAAAATTTTGGATTTTAACACATGTGGCATGTGACACAAACTCCTCTTGCATTTTTGGATTAAGGGATAAAATTTTTATGCAGAATTGTTGCATATAGTCTGTAGATTTGCAATAAACTTTCGGCATAATGATTCCGGTTCCAACTGTGGTAAATTTCCTGAAAATGTCAAACACTCATATTTTTTTTTTAATTTGAGCATATAGTTATGCATTTTAGCACTTGTTTGATAGAAAATGAGATTTAGAATAATGTTAATTTTAAAATGCGATTCCAAGTTTGGTAGATTTCCTGAAAGTCTCAAAGACCAATTATTTTTTTTGGAATTCTACCTAGCAATCATACTTAAATAGCTTTTTTAATTTAGAACAAACACTTTCATAAATTGGATATCAAAAATATTTGATTCCATTTTTGGGTATATTCCCTGAAAGTCTTCAAGACCACTTATATTTTGAAATTCTACCTAGCAACCATATTGAAATAGTTTGTTTAGTTAAGGACAAACAGTTGAATCAATATTTGATTCCAATCTTGGTAAATTCCCTGAAGTCTCAAAGACCACTTACTTTTTGGAATTCTGCCTAACAAACATATATCCTTAAATTCTTTTTGCAAGAATAATAATTTTCAATAGTTTCAAACGTCATATCTTTCAATGATGCTATGGCCGTCACCATAGCATCATTGAAAGATATGACGTGTCAGTATCCCAAATAAAAGTGGACATTTTCAGCTAGATTCACGTCTTTCCAGATTTAACTACCGACTTTGACATTTTCCCGGATTGAATCACTCACAGTATGACGGGTGCTGTAAACAGAGCAGGACATGCTTACCCTTCCTTGGCACCTGATGTCACTCTCAGTTTCACTGGAGATCACACTGTGACTGCCTCTGTTCTGATTGTTGTAATTTCTGGTTCTGTGCTCTGTATCTGTCTAACGTCATTGTTTTCTGTGTTCTCGTTTTTTCCCTGTCTTTGGACTTCGATTTTTGTGAATTGCACCCCTTTGTTCCTTCGGTATTCTACTGCCTTTGTTTTTGAATTAAAAAGTATTGAGAAAAATTATACCCATGGTGTAAAACAACTGCTTTCTGTGTCAAACAGGGAATGCGGGGATAGCTGTCGTTCCGACACCCTGTACTTTGAATTACTTTCGAGGACTGTCTCATTTGAATTCTTTACTTTCTGGTTTGCTTCCTCTAGAGGACCACACACCAAGAATATTCTTATATTCCAAGTACCTTATAATAATAGTCGTGGGGCATATTCCTTTGTAGCCTAAGTACTCACACTTTTCGAGTGTTAAAGCAAAAGATAATTGTGTCGTCTTCTTACAAATTCTGCATTTGATCCCACTAACATATCTTTATGGAGGACAATATTGGAAATGTGGACATTCAGGACTTCTTTAGCTGTATGCGCATCTACACCCCATTTAATAGCCACCACTTAATAGGAATCTGTGTACTGTGTAAAATTGTCTTCTGATGGATATGGCATCTGTGGTGATAACGTAGTCCAAATGAGAAAGTCAGGAGATTGGTGAAGCTTTAATTCGGCATTTCACATTTGATAAAGTCTTTGTAAAACTTATTGACATAATTCATGTCACATTCATGCTTACCCTTCCGGAGCACCTGATGTCACTCTTGTTTATTAAGAGTTCACACTGTTAGTGCTTTAGTTTTTTTGTGTTGTGTATGTAATGTTCGTGTGTTTTGTGGGCATGTGGTGTCTTTGGTCTTCGTCTTTTGGTGTTCTTGCTTTTGCCTTTTCTCTGGACTTTGATTTGTGTAATCTTGTGCTTTGTTCCTTCGGTATTCTACTGCCGTTGTTTCATTAAATCACAAAGATCCAGAAAACTTTTAAAATAGTTTACACTACAAGTTTTAAAGGCCATACACATCCAAAATGATTATTTCAAGTCATCTTCTATTATCTTCAGATGTGTTTCGAGATAAAATGTTTTGATTAGGAGGGACAAACATAGTTATTTTGTCTGGTATGAGACTACTTATTTGAAAAGCGTGTGTTTTCGTTCATTTTTTTTTATTATTTCAAGAGACATGTGGCAATAGAAAATACAGATCATAATACAAAATACAAAACGTATTATAGTGAACTGACTTTCGGTAACCGGGTGATACCTCCTCGTAGGTTTAATCTAGGGTTGTAACGCAGTACATGATGTGAAGGTGCTTGTGCAGATCAGCTGTGTGTATAGCAGAGAGGATTCAATGTCTTTCGACAAGGAATGCCGCCACACAAAGTTTAATATTTTTATATAGTTGTCTGAAGTTGTTGTCACATACTTCAGACAACTATATATATATATATGTGTGTGTGTGTGTGTGTGTTATAATTATAACAACACTAAAATGTTATATTTTCATATAACAATAACTTTAAAATAAAACGTGACGTTTCAGTTCACAAAGAACTTTTCTCAAGCGAATGATAATGGCGTCTGAATATGAAATCTGACACTAATCTTCTTATCACAAAAAATGTTTGTCGTTTTATGTACATTACATCCCATTACACGGAAGCGAAAATCTAAAAATATGTATATGAAAA
Organism: Modiolus philippinarum; assembly: GCA_002080025.1. Taxonomy (NCBI): domain Eukaryota; kingdom Metazoa; phylum Mollusca; class Bivalvia; order Mytilida; family Modiolidae; genus Modiolus; species Modiolus philippinarum. The sequence goes on along the minus strand of MJUU01044295.1, from coordinate 100,062 downwards.
TATTACCGAAAATTTAGATATTCATAATGCATGATTTAATCTGAAAAAATGGGTAGGGACAGGAAATTAAGCCTTCCCCGGTATATAGAAATGATTTTGACAAAAAATGAAATGATAAAAATGGAAAAGCCGCAAATAAGTATATTTGTTTCTTAAAATATTATACTATTATCCAAGGTTTTTCGCATCTCGTTCATTTATTCCATAAGGCTCAAGAGTTTTCAGTTGATGTATCCAGAACCGTTCTCGTGTTTGTCTCTCTTTGTCGGTCCATGATTGATTAACCTCAATAATGTGGAATTTCACTGTGTCAAATGAGTGGCCAGTTGATCTAAGATGACGGGTTAGTGGGACATTTCGATTTTTCCGGATTAAATTTCTGTCCTGTACCGTCCAACATTAATAAATTACAACTTGAGAACGATCTTGACCAATTTGCTCGACGGCTGCGTCTTAAAGAATATTTCCACAAAATTGAAAAGAAAAACCTGCAAGAGGCCGTTATAAGTATTTGTTCAGACGAAGAACACGGAGATGACACACCCATACCGAAATTCAAAAAGAAAAGCAAATGGAACCCCCCTAAAAGCAAAAATGACCACCTAGAAAGCTTCATCGACTCAGTTAAAACAGATATAACAACAAATCTAGGAAATAGAAGAACACGAAATATTTCCAAAAAAGAAA